>CM075967.1:38156248-38209670 GCA_038048745.1 Coluber constrictor foxii
TAATTGTAATATAATTGTAATACTATTTTTGTGTATAATATAAGAGATAGATAGATAGATGATAGATAGATAGATAGATAGATAGATAGATAGATAGATAGATAGATAGATGATAGAGCTTCTCTCTATCTCAACAACTTTTAAGATGTGTGGACTTCAAACCCAGAAAGCTGGCTGGGGAATTCTGGGAGTTGAAGTCCACACATCTTAAAGTTGCCAAGGCTGAAGACTCAAGTCTGATTCCACACAACATTTTAAAGCTGAATTGACCCTTTTCTTTCCTTACAAAATAAACTCAGCCATAAAACAACAAAACTCCCTCACCCCCCCCCCCCCAATTAATTCTAACCCATGCTTGCAGGGGGATGATGGATATGTCGGGAGAAGAAATGGACATTCCAATTTAGGGAAAAGATGTTCCTGGCCACATTTGAGCCACGTTCTGTAAATTGGAACTGCTGATCTTCTCTAATCTCCAGAGCCCAGAATGTGACTCCTCCCATCTTCCACAGCCGGCATGTGCAGATAAAGGCCCCCCCCAGCTTAGCCTCAAGGGCTTGGGTCAGTCAAGACTTTGCTCATGTAAGTGTGCAAGCAGAAAGTGTGTGCGTGGAAGGGAACATGATGTCCTGTTTCAGGTGGCCCTGGAGGGTAAGTATCTGGGGTCATGGATGGTGTATTTTCTGTTGAGGTTCTTCTCCCTTCACTCTTGTCTTCAGCCATCACACGGCTCGAAGGACTTTAGCTTTTCTTAGCAGCTCTGCAACAGGGGCGTTAGCAAACCATGGTTTACAGAAATGTGTTTTGAATTGGAATCTCATTGCAGTATTTCAGCCCAGCCTTATTCAACCTTTTTTTTCTTTTGGAGGCCAGAAAAAAAAAGAGGTGAAGACACAGAAAGCTACCAGTGTCTAGTAAGAGTCAGTGACAGAAGGCATTATACACACACACACACACAAGACATGAGCCTTGGTGGCGCAGCAGACTAAAGTGCTGTTAAGAAGCACCAGCTGCCTCCTGCAATTACTCCAAAGACACTTGCCTTTGAATTATGCGCTCAGAATATTTATATTTGAAATACACCTGCAGGAAGTTGATCAAAAGCATTTTGTTGAGGGAACTCATTGATCCAATGCTCCCTTCTCCCAACCAGCTTCACAGAAAAAGCAGAATTGGAAGGGACCATGGAGGTAGAGTAGAATAGAATAGAATAACAGAGTTGAAAAGGGACCTTGGAGGTCTTCTAGTCCAATCCCCTGCTTAGGCAGGAAACCCTACACCACTTCAGACAAATGATTATCCAACATCTTCTTAAAAACTTCCCGTGTTGGAGCATTCACAACTTCTGGAGGCAAGTCGTTCCACTGATTAATTGTTCTCACGGTCAGGAAATTTCTCCTTAGTTCTAAGCTGCTTCTCTCTTGGGTCAGTTTCCATCGATTGCTTCTTGTTCTGTATCTTGTCTATATCTTCCTTCCTAAACTGGGGCAGTCTTCAAACAAAAAACATTAGGATGACATCACCTAAACTCTTTTCACTGGTAAGACTCTGGTGCTCCGGTGGCTCAGCAGACTAAAAGCATTGTAATTAAACACCAGCTGTCTGCAATTACTGTAAATTCAAATCTCACCAGGCTGGAGGTTGACTCAGCCTTCCATCCTTTCTAAGGTAGATAAATTGAGGACCCAGTTTGTGGGGGCAATAAGCTGACTTTGTATAAATATACAAAAGAATGAAGGCTATTGCTTAGTCATTGTAAGCCACTCTGAGTCTCCGGAGAAGGCCGGCATATAAAATCAAATTTAAAAAAGAAAGAAAGAAAGAAAGAAAGAAAGAAAGAAAGAAAGAAAGAAAGAAAGAAGAAAGAAAGAAAGAGAAAGAAAGAAAGAAAGAAAGGAAGGAAGGAAGGAAGGAAGGAAGGGCCTGGTGGCTCAGCAGACTAAAGCATTGTGATTAACATCAGCTGTCTGCAATTACTGTAAATTCGAATCTTCCCAGGCTCAAGGTTGACTCAGCCTTCCATCCTTTCTAAGGTAGGGAAAATAAGGACCCAGTTTGTGGGGCAATAAGCTGACTTTGTATAAATATACAAAAGTATGAAGGCTATGGCTTAACGCATTGTAAGCCGCCCTGAGTCTCCGGAGAAGGGTGGCATATAAATCAAATTAAAAAAAAAATGTACCACCAAGGTACCACCGGAAATCAGAGATGATGCTTATCAATGGCTTTGCCATCGTCCAGTTTCTTATGTAAATCATCTTTGAAAGATAACTTTTGAAAATTAATAAGAAAGATGATAAGGGCAATAAACGTTCTGCAGTAGGAGAGGCTATCACCGGTCTGTCGTTGGGTTGCAGTTGTGTTTGTTTAATGTGTATGTTGTCCCTCCCCGAAAGCTTTGAGTAGGCAACATTTGCAAACATTCTTTTGTTGGATATATTTTAAACTTTTCCGGCTCAGTGAAATGGCAGAAACGGCAGTGGGGATGGGGTGGGGTGGAGGTGGGGAGAGGAGATGGTTTTGCATAAGCGTGTGCATCATTTTCACCAACGCAGCTTCACGCACGTTTGCCCACCGCTTCCGTGGCCCAGTTCTGAACAGGGTGCAGTCTGGCACTGGGCTGTAAATTAAGAGCTGGGACCCTTCTTTTAAACAGTAGCTGGCGGATCTGTCAAGCTGAAGTCCGCACAGAATGACTATCAAAACACACGGCAATGGTGCTTCCTCAACCTGGCCAGGCTGCGGAGTGACTGGCAGGGATGTATGCCCATGGGTGAAGGTTTGTGTGTGTGTGTTTGTGTAATAATTAAGTCAAATTTGAAGAAAGAAGAGAGAAAGAGAGAGAAAGGAAAAGGAAGAAAAGAAACAAAGGAAAAGAGAGAAAGAGGGAGAAAAGAGAAAGAGAGAGAAAAGAGAGAGAAAAAGAAAAAAGAAAGGAAAAGAGAGAGAAAGAGATAAAAGAAAGAGAAAGAAAGAAAAAGAAAGGAAAGAAAGAAAGACAGGAAGGAAGGAAGGAAAGGAAGGAAGAGAAGAAAGAAAAGAGAAAAGAAAAAAGAAAGAAAAAGGGAAAGAAAAGAGAATGAGAAAGAAAAGAAAGTTAGAAAAGAAAAAAAGAAAGACAAAGAAAGAAAGAAAAAGAAAGGAAGAGGAAGGAAGGAAAGGAAGAAGGAGAAGAAAAGAAAGAAAAAGGAAGGAAAGAAAGAAAGAAGGGAAGGAAGAAGGAAGGAAAAGAAAGAAAGAAAGAAAGATAGAAAGATAGATGTAGGATTTTCTTAAACCTCCTCTGGGTGGTAATTGGCTTAGCAGTCAGGCCTTGCAAGTAGTAGAGGGATGCAACTCCCTTAGTTGTGAATCCCTGCTTCTGAATTGTAACCGGCTCTTTGCTTCACACTTGACACTGGGAGGAATAATTCTGAATGAAAAAACAAACAAACGAGGACAGACACCTAGTTATTACACTGCTCTGTGTTTTTGGCAAGCAAGAGGAAGCTCTGTTTTAACTCTGGGGAGGTGGCAGGTTTTTTCTAGTTATAAAATCGGGCCCTGAAAGTCGGTGGTCGGTTCCTCCCGGTTCGGCCGAACCGGTAGTGGTGACGATGTGACATCGCGGTTCTCTTTGATTGGGAGCTGGGCCCTCCCACCTGCCCCAGCTTTATTCCTACCTGTATCTCTTCTTTTTTAGCCCAGCTGATAGGCGCGGCAGAGTGGATTGCCGCACCTCAGCTGGGCAGAAACCTAATGTGCTTGCGCAGAGTGCATATTTGGCATGCGTGTGAGCAAAGCGAGGAATTCTGGGAGTTGAAGTCCACAAGTCTTAAAGTTGCCAAGGTTGCTGGCTGAGGAATTCTGGGAGTTGAAGTCCACGAGTCTTAAAGTTGCCAAGGTTGCTGGCTGAGGAATTCTGGGAGTTGAAGTCCACGAGTCTTAAAGTTGCCAAGGTTACTGGCTGAGGAATTCTGGGAGTTGAAGTCCACGAGTCTTAAAGTTGCCAAGGTTGCTGGCTGAGGAATTCTGGGAGTTGAAGTCCACCAGTCTTAAAGTTGCCAAGGTTGCTGGCTGAGGAATTCTGGGAGTTGAAGTCCACCAGTCTTAAAGTTGCCAAGGTTGCTGGCTGAGGAATTCTGGGAGTTGAAGTCCACCAGTCTTAAAGTTGCCAAGGTTGCTGGCTGAGGAATTCTGGGAGTTGAAGTCCTTATATCTCAACTTATATCTCGATCTGCTAAAGCGGTTACAGAAGACAGAGAGAAAATACAGCCTGACTAGGTGGCTCAGTGGCTAAGACGCTGAGCTTGTTGATCAGAAAGGTTGGCAGTTCGGCGGTTCAAATCCCTAGTACAGGTCTCCTGCGTGAGTAGGGGGTTGGACTTGATGATCTACAAGGTCTCTTCCAACTCTGTTGAATCTAAGAATTGTTAGAAGGACGGGCGGCTTTTCCTACTGTAACTCCTGAACAAAACCCAAAAGGTTTCTCAGATTTCTGGGGAAACATTCCAGGCATTTCTTCCAAAAACTAAAAATTTATAATGGAGCCAAGTTGGGCTATTTAGGAGCTCCAGACTATATTTATATTTAGATAATATGATTATATTTAGATAGTCCACCAACTTGAAGCCTTGTGAACATCTGGAGCGGTTTCTACGAAGGGTGGTATATTCCTGATTGCTTTCTACTGTCAGTTTTGGAAACCATATTAACACCAGAAGCTTCCATGCTGCCAACTTCTTGCGCTTGGGAAAGTTGGCAGTGTGGAAGCTTCTGGTGTAAATATGGCTTCCAAAGCTGACATCTACTTGCATTGATGGAGTAGAATAGAATAGAATAACAGAGTTGGAAGGGACATTCTAGTCCAACCCCTGCTTAGGCAGGAAACCTTATACCCTTTCAGACAAATGGTTATCCAACTTCTTCTTAAAAACTTCCAGCGTTGGAGCTTTCGCAACTTCTGGAGTCAAGTTGTTCCATTGATTAATTGTTAATTAATTGAGTGAAGTGTTGTAGATGTAGGGTTGAGAAGCTGTGGAGCATTTCCTTGAGGTGTCTTTGGCAAGACACAAACAAACTCAAATGCCTGTTTAGCTCAGATGGCCCTTATCGGTAATGAACAGTTGTCAACTTTTCACCGAGGGCTCCCCCCAGCGAGGACAAAACTTACGTTGTTGAGATATGTGAGATAACAGCCTGTTAGTTACTGAAGACCTACCCAAGTCTGCTACTCCCAATCGTGGGAGGGGAGAACTTGCTCCAAAGAGGCCACTCTTTTGTAACCACGAGAAGATGTGGTAGGCAATCTCACAAGCTGGCACATCATCTTGGGACAAAGGATTTTTTCCTGAGTTTCAGGTCTCCTCCCATGCCAGTGAATTCTGCTACACGGCCTTTGACGAATAGGTTGAGTTTTGTAGCTAAATAGAGTAGAATGACAGAGTTGGAAGGGACCTTGGAGGTCTTCTAGTCCAACCCCCTGCTTAGGCAGGAAACCCTGGACCATTTCAGACAAATGGTTATCCAACATCTTCTTAAAAACTTCCAGTGTTGGAGCATTCAAAACCTCTGGAGGCAAGTTGTTTCATTGATTAGTTGTTCTAACTCTCAGGAAATTTCTTCTTAGTTCTAAGTTGCTTCTCTCCTGGATTAGTTTCCATCCATTGCTTCTTGTCCTACCCTCAGGTGCTTTGGAGAATAGCTTGACTCCCTCTTCTTTGGGGCAGCCCCTGAGATATTGGAAGACTGCTATCATGTCTTCCTTAGTTTTTCTTTTCATTAAACTAGACATGCCCATTCCTGCAACCGTTCTTCATAGGTTTTTATTATCATTTTTTTGTTTCCAATAATTTATCCAGTAGCAGTTGTGACCGACCCATATCTTTATAAGTCTTTTTTGAATGGAGTGCAACTAACCTCATTTTTCTTCGTTCCTGAGCTCCGGCAGCTAAACAAAACCTCTTCTGATTTTATATTTTCAAGTCCCTGGGGGGGAAACCCTTCCTTTAATGGTTTCAGGTAGTCTGTCAAGCATTAAATGCCATGCTTAGATAGTAACAGCGGTCTACCTTTTCATGTTGAACCTAACCGCGGTCTCTGTTTCTCTGCCAAATGTCGTAATGGATTGCTACTTGCTGTGCAATTCAGGTTTCAGTAGCCGAAGGAAAAAAAAGAGAACAGCACACAGCTCACCTCCAGAAAGGACGTGCGGAGCAGGATGCTATTAAAGTCTGAGTAAAGGATCCGGGGTGGGGAAGGGAAGTGGCAGGTTGTGTAATGCGACACTGAAAATAGAGCCATGAAAAACCTGCTGGTGCCGCAGGTCTGTGTGACCATTAGGGGGCAGTGTTGAATATGTTTGGGCTTTGGGGAATTTATCATTGGCGAAACTCGCTTGGACTCACAATAGATACAAGCTGTGTTTGTCTGAAAACTAGACCTGGCACCTTCTTTAGGGTTGAGGCGGGGGGGGGGGAATAATGTGAGGAGGCCATGTGGATGAAGCCCCCGACAACCGAGAGCAGGATCTCTTCTTGAAGTTCATCGTAGGATTTGGCCTCAAGATCAATCCCCCTTACACTCTCCTTATCATCTATAATATTTCTATTATCTCCAGACCAACTTCCTCTTCATCTTCGTTGCTCTTTAGTGCACGCTTTTTAGGGTCCCTGCAGCTTTTTTGGTGTTCTGGTCACCACGACTCCAAAAACATGTGGAGACCCGAGAAAGAGGGCAGAAAAGAGCAACAAAAATGATTTAGGAGGCTGGAGGCTAAAACATATGAAGAACGGTAGGATTTGGCCTCCAGATCAATCCCCTTACACTCTCCTTATCATCTACAATATTTCTATTATCTCCAGACCAACTTCCTCTTCATCTTCGCTGCTCTTTAGTGCACGCTTTTTAGGGTCTCTGCATCTTTTTTAGTGTTCTGGTCACCACGATGCCAAAAACATGTGGAGACCCGAGAAAGAGGGCAGAAAAGAGCAACAAAAATGATTTAGGAGGCTGGAGGCTAAAACATATGAAGAACGGTTGCAGGAACTGGGTGTGTCTAATCTAACAAATAGGGACGCAGTGGCTCAAGGGCTATGACGCTGAGCTTGTTGACCGCAGTTCAGTGGTTCAAGTCCCTAGCACCGCATAATGGGGTGAGCTCCCGTTACTTGCCCCAGCTCCTGCCAACCTAGCAATTCCAAAGCACGTTAAAAAAATGCAAGTAGAAAAATAGGGGCCGCCTTTGGTGGGAAGGTAACAGCGTTCCATGCATCTTTGGCATTGAGCCATGCTGCCCACATGACCACGGAGATGTCTCCGGACAGTGCTGGCTCTTTGGCTTAAAAACAGAGATGAGCAGAGCCCCCTAGAGTCGGGAACGACTAGCACATATGTGCGAGGGGAACCTTTACCTTTAATCTGACAAAGAGAAGGTTTGTGGGGGGACAGGATAGCAATCTTCCAACACCTGAGGGGCTGCACAGAGAGGAATGGGTGAACCTATTCTTCCAGACACCTGAAAGCAGGACAAGAAGCAACCGATGGAAACTTATCAAGTAGATAACCAACCTACAACCAAGGAGATATTTCCTGACACAACTATTAACCGGTGGAACAGCTCGCCTTCTGAGGTTGTGGGCGCTGTATCACTGGAGGTTTTTAAGAAGACACAGGATGGGCATTCGGCTGCGATGGTATAAGGTCTCCTGATTTAAGCAGAAGGTTTTACAAGAAGACCTCCAAGGTCCTTTCCAGCCCCAATTCTGTGTTCTAGGCACAGCATTCACCAAATGAGAGAGCTAGGATGTGGATGGATGGAAACTAACCAAGGAGAGAAGCAACACGAAACTTTCCTGACAGTGAGGACAATTAATCAGTGGAACTACTTGCCTCCAGAAGTTGTGGGTGCTCCATCAATGGGGGCTTTGAAGAAGAGATTGGACAGCTATTTTCCTGAAATGGTATAGGGCAGTGATGGCTAACTTTTTTGCTGTTGTGTGCCAAAAAGCGGGGGGAGCGTAGAGGGGTCATGCGCGTGTATGCCCACACCCGTAGTTCAGTGCCCCCTGTGCCCCACACTCCCTGCACCTCATTTGGGGTCTAGCACACCTCTCTGAAGCCTCCAGAGGCTGGAAACGGCCCATTTCCAGACTTCTAGTAGGCCTGGTAGGCCCATTTTTCACCCTCCCCAGGCTCCAGAAGCTTTCTTGGAGACTGGGGAGGATGAAAACCACTTCCCCTGGAGACCCTCCAGGGGCCAAAAATGCCCTTCCAGAGCCTCCACACGAGCTCTGTACTTATCTGGCATCCAAAACAGGCTGCGTGGAGACCCTGGGAGGAGAGGGACAGTGTGGGCCGGGCCAGCTGGGGAGCTGAGCTAGACCAATGGCTCGCGTACCTGCAGATATGGCTCCGCGTCATAGGTTCACCATCACGGGTATAGGGTCTCCTGCTCAAGGATAGAGTTGGATTAGAAGATCTCTAAGGTCCCTTCCATCTCTTCTTCCATTTTCTATGTTCTAAAGCTGCCCTGAGGATCCAATGCCATAAGGCAAGCATGGCTGTTGTCTTCCTGGCCAACTGCAGTCTTTCCCTGGAGTTGTGAATACTAGGGAGTTGTGAATGATATGGGATTGCTCAGGGCAAGAGGCCAGAATAACTACAGGGGGGTATAGAATCACCTCTTCATGTGCACCCACCCATCTTCGTGTTCCGTCGCAACTCTACTTTCTGAATAACCCACAATCAGGTATCAAGAGGGACAGCTGGGAACCAAGCTTTGTCAACCTGGGAACTTTTAAGCTGTATGGATTTCAACTCCCAGAATTCCCTAGCTGTGGACACTAGAGTCATATGGCTGGAAGGGATGTTTGAAGTCTTCTAGTCCAGGGGTCTCCAACCTTGGCAACTTTAAGACTTGTGGACTTCAACTCCCAGAAGTCCTCAGCCAGCAACCTTGGCAACTTTAAGACTTGTGGACTTCAACTCCCAGAATCCCTCAGCCAACAATCTTGGCAACTTTAAGACTTGTGGACTTCAACTCCCAGAAGTCCTCAGCCAGCAACCTTGGCAACTTTAAGACTTATGGACTTCAACTCCCAGAATCCCTCAGCCAGCAACCTTGGCAACTTTAAGACTTGTGGACTTCAACTCCCAGAAGTCCTCAGCCAGCAACCTTGGCAGCTTTAAGACTTGTGGACTTCAACTCCCAGAATCCCTCAGCCAACAATCTTGGCAACTTTAAGACTTGTGGACTTCAACTCCCAGAATCCCTCAGCCAACAATCTTGGCAACTTTAAGACTTGTGGACTTCAACTCCCAGAATTCCTCAGCCAGCAACCTTGGCAACTTTAAGACTTGTGGACTTCAACTGCCGGCTGCCTGCAATTTGGCAGTTCAAATCTCACCAGGCTCAAGGTTGACTCAGCCTTCCATCCTTCCAAGGTGGGTAAAATGAGGACCCAGATTGTTGGGGGACAATAGGGTGACTCTGTAAACCGCTTAGAGAGGGCTGGAAAGCACATGAAGCGGTATATAAGTCCTATTGCTATTTTCCTTCCTTTCTTCCTTCCCTCTCTCCCTCTCAGTGGTTAGAACGCAGCATTGCAGACTAACTCTGCCCACTGCCAGGAGTTCGATCTTGATCGGCTCAAGGTTGACTCAGCCTACCATCCTTCCAAGGTGGGTAAAATGAGGACCCAGATTGTTGGGGGACAATAGGCTGACTCTGTAAACCGCTTAGAGAAGGCTGGAAAGCACTGTGAAGCGGTATACAAGTGCTATTGCTAAGTAGTATAACTCATTTTTCCCCAGTGCCGCTTAACTCTAAATGGTCACTAAGCGAGTTGTAAGTTGAGGACTGAAGTGGAAGATTGCTACCAGGCCCCTCCCAATCCTCCTCTTTGTGAGGCTAGGAGATACCCGGTTCTCTTAACCATCTTGGCCACGTGCTGAGCGAAGGAACTGCAGGACGTCTGAATCGGAGACTGAAAATGGGTGGGCTGGGCCAGGCCGTTCCCGGAGACTCCTATGATGCAGCTGGTAGTTATAGCTGTGCAATCCAGCCCTGCTTCCTTTTCTTAAAAATTATTCTTTTAGATCCATTACACTTAACTTGCCACTGCTGTGCCTTGCTGGCTGCAAAAGGGCCACTGGAGCTTACTCGAACTCGTTGCCTTTTTCGCCCTTGTTAGCGGAAGGAGCTGGCAAATCTCTGGGGCCGGCTCCGGTGTTGACGGCAGAGTTCCCTGCCCAGCCTCCCTTTCCCCTGTGGCACTGGCACCTGCCCCTCCCCCTGGCAGTTTGTTGCCGGGAGGGAGGCAGAGAGCTATTAAATATCCCTCCTGACATAATGATGGGCGAGGGAAGGAGAGCACACAGTCCATTAGCATCTGGCTCACCCTGCAGCAGTGGCTGACGGTGGGAGGGAAAGTGCTTGGATTTTTAGGTAGGATGCAATGCAACTTTCCGGCTCGCCCAAAAGTGGGGACTAGCAAAAGGCAGGAAGGCTGGAGAGAGGATTGATTGAGTTTCGGCTCAAGCCACTGGACCATGGCAGCACGGCAGAGCAAGTCCTATCCAGACACGGCTGTTGTGAGTATCCACCAGGCTTCCTCTCTGTGACAACAACACTCCACGCCCTGTCCTGGGCTTGGGAGCGTTGTGTTATCTTTCCAAAAGCTTCTGCCCTTTGCAAAGTTGGGGGATTCTGGGAGTTGAAGTCCACAGCTCTTAAAAGTTACCAAGGTTGGGCACCTCTGGCGTAGACTGTTCCAGTGATTGTGTTTTATTGGCTTTGGGGAGGGGGGGGGGGGGCGGGGATTAACCCAGGGTCTGGATAGCTCAGCAGACTAAAAGCATTCTTATTAACACCAGATGTCTGCAATTACTGTAAGTTCGAATCTCACCAGGCTCGAGGTTGACTCAGCCTTCCATCCTTTCTAAGGTAGGTCAAATGAGGACTCAGTTTGTGGGGGCAATAAGCTGACTTTGTATAAAATATACAAAAGTATGAAGGCTATTGCTTAACGCATTGTAAGCCGTCCTGAGTCTCCGGAGAAGGGCGGCATATAAATCAATTTTTTTAAAAAAGGGTCTACTACTACAGCTTTCTCAGGTGGACAACAGCTGAGGGAACCTCCCCACGAAGATGTCTTAAGTGGCATTTTGTGGTACATCTGGTGACTTTCAGCCCCACACTCTTTCCTTTGGACACCCGTTCTCCCCTAAATTGCTGAAAGAACATGGGTTCTCTAGGCGGGGACCTCTGCTGCAGTGTTTTAACAAAGGTAGTTTATTGCAGGAATCCAGTGGCCAAACCATGAAAATGGCCTTTTAGCAAAACGTGCGAAGCTGAGTTGTGTACACTTGCGTATGTAGACGAGCGTGATGTCTCCCTTCGTTGCATTGTGTCCGTCTTCCCAATCTAAATCTCTCTCTGCCCCCCAACTCTGATGCTGTTGTTTGATTTTGTCCGTGCAATATCTTCAACTGAAATATTTATAAAACCGGTGGTTGAATTGGTGTGCTCATTGTGGTTAGTTTTGATTGCATTTTTTGGGGGGGTATGATTACAAAAGTGCCAGTAGAAGAAGATATGTGTAGCTCAGGGTTGAAATGAGGGGGTCCTTGGTATTCTCTGAGCTTGCAAAGTGTAACGTCATCAATGCTAGAAGGGTTAGAGGAGGAGGAGGAGGGGTGGTGGTGGAGGGGAAATCGGGGTTCCTTGGTGTTCTCTGAGCTCATAGTTTTCTTGAAGACATCTAATTACCCAACTAGGTAACGTGATCAATGCTAGAAGGGAGTTTAGTTAGAGGAGGAGGAGGGGGAGGGGGAGGGGGAGGGGAGGAGGAATCGGGGTTCCTTGGTGCTCTCTGAGCTCGTGGTTTTCTTGAAGACATCTCATTACCCAACTAGGTAACGTGATCAATGCTAGAAGGGAGTTTGGTTAGAGGAGGAGGAGGCGGAGGAGGAGAGGTTGTGGTGGAGAGGAAATCGGGGTTCCTTGGTGTTCTCTGAGCTCATAGTTTTCTTGAAGACATCTAATTACCCAACTAGGTAACGTGATCAATGCTAGAAGGGAGTTTGGTTAGAGGAGGAGAAGGAGGATGAGGAGGGGGAGGGGGAGTTGAGGAGGAATCGGGGTTCCTTGGTGCTCTCTGAGCTCGTGGTTTTCTTGCAGAAGTTTCATTTCCCAACTAGGTAACATAATCAGGGCTAGCACGGTTACAAAACTGTCCACTAGAAAGTGGGGAAAGAAGAATGCAAAAAACAAAACAAAACCCAGGGCTTTGTTTATAGAGGAAGGACTTCTTGAGTTTCTTTTTATCTCCCCTTAGTGGAAACTCCCATTATATGTGTTGGATAAATCCAGCCTGCTGTTTATTTACGTCCTGGGGGAATGAAGAAAAACTGGTTAACCAAATTTAAGTACATTGTACGAAGAGCTCAACCGTTGGGGGTAGGTTACTAAGCGGACCCCCCGCATGTTGTTATTAAAAGCACGAATTAATAGAATTGCGAGAGAAGCTGGGATGTTTATGGAGGAAAAGCTGCCATATAGACCTCGACTTCGGCTAACTTTATTGTCACTTTAAATCTACGCCGATCGGCATACATTGAAATGAAATTTCGTTGCATTTTTCAACCTGGCGCCCTTTCTTGGCTAAGGACACCGTTCTGAGGTTGGGACGTTAAGTGGCTGCCCTCGCTAATGAAAGGGGAGGGGAGTGCATTAGCAAACCGTCTTTCAGACTCTCCAAATATCTCAGAAAAGAAAGTGAAATAGGAGCTGAATATAAAACCAAACGGCATTTTCAAGATCTCAGAGGAGCGACCGCAGATGTTTGCATGCAAGGATGTTCAGAGATGGAGTTATTTTTTTCAGACCTAGTGAGTAAGCCACTTTGCAATTGCTAAGATTGAACCGGTCCAACTGTTTTCAGCCTGTTTTCCCGATCCAGGAAACTGAGGCTGTGACTTCTCAAATCCTCAGCCAGCACGGCGTAGAAGGATAAATACCTGTGTTACCACTCAGGAGGTGAAAAGATTGGAAGAAGGACCACGCACTCTGGAATCCCTTTGTTTATATTTTTTAAAATCTCTTCTTGGCCGGCTTAAGAGTGTTAAATTATAATTGGATGTGCTATTATTATAACGCTTATAATTAGGCCCCCGGTGTTAACAGTTACAGACAAAGATTGTAACAACAATTTTTGAGTAGGCGTTTTTGAAACTTTCTAACCAATCAAGCTGTTTCGTTGCATCAGGCTGTATCCAACGAAATTTCATTTTAATGTATGCCGATTAGTGTACATTCAAAGTGACAATAAAGTTTATTCTCTTCTCTTCTCTTCTCTTCTCTTCTCTTCTCTTCTCTTCTCTTCTCTTCTCTTCTCTTCTCTTCTCTTCTCTTCTCTTCTCTTCCCTTCCCTTCCCTTCCCTTCCCTTCCCTTCCCTTCCCTTCCCTTCCCTTCCCTTCCCTTCTTTCTTCTCTCTCTCTTCTCTCTCTCTCTCTTCTCTCTTCTCTCTTCTCTTCTCTTCTCTTCCCTACTCTACCCTACCCTACCTCTACCTCTACCTCTACCTCTACCTCTACCTCTACCTCTACCTCTACCTCTACCTCTACCTCTACCTCTACCTCTACCTCTACCTCTACCTCTACCTCTACTCTACACTACCTCTACTCTATCTCTATTCTACTCTACTCTACCTCTGTTCTACTCTACCTCTACTCTACTCTACCTCTACTTCTATCTCTACTCTACTTCTACTCTATTCTAACTCTACTCTACTCTACTCTACTCTACTCTAACTCTATTCTAATCTACTCTACCTCTATTCTACTCTACTCTTGTAGCAAAACCAACAAAATCTGGCAGGATCTAAGAACCCCCCCAAACTGTTGAACAGACTCAGCTGTTGCACATTTCCAAGACTGGCAGCTTTCCAAACATGTTGATCAATGACTCAGCAGCCGGGGATGATGGGTATTGTTTAGTAGTTAAGAGCAAGGCTCCTGTAGATGCCCTGCTTTTTTGCTGGACCTTGGAATGTGCTTTGTCTGTCCGGCAGGTTTCTCTGATGGTTACAGGCTGGTGGTTTTGCATGGAAACAAACCTCTGTCCTCAACTGACAACCACAATTGAGCCCCAAATTTCTGTTGCTAAGCAAAACAGTTGCTTTCTGGCCACAGTTGTTAAGTGAATCACTGCAGTTCTTCAGGGAGCAACACAGTTGTTAAACGAATTTGGATTCTCCAGTGAAGGTTGCAAAAGAGGATCACGAGATCCTAGGACACTGCAACCGTCATAAGTACATGTGTCTGAATTTTGATCACATGACCATGGGGATGCTGCAGTGGTCATAAGTGTGACAAACATAAGTCACTTTTTCCGGTGCCATTGTAACTTTGAAGAGTCATGGCACAGATGGATGTAACCTGAGGACTATCTGGTCATCAGAAAAGGTTGAGAAAACGTACCTGACATCGTGCAGATTTAAGTCACTCAAAGCTTGCTGGGATGCAGTTGGATACCAAGAGAAATGTTGCCCAACCTTGTCCCAAATCTACCTTGACAAGAAGAGACCCGCTGAGAATTTCCCAGACTTTTTCTGGAAGTGAAAGAAATGGGAGCTTGGGAACGCAAGGTGCATGATCAACCAATGAGACGGACGCTTTCCTAAAGTTGACTTAGCAGCAGTTTAGGAAAGTTGTCCCAAATTCTTTGGAGGTTGTGTGAGGTCACTGCCCATTCACAAATCTCTTCCCTATGTTCAGTGCCAAGCTTTTTCTATCCATCTAGTCTTTCTTTCTCTTCTCCTGAAGGCCTTCCTATTGGACCTGACACAGGAAGTTGGTGGCTAAATATAGTAGTGGAATTTAGGGGACTGGAGTGGAGGCTAGAAGTTATGAAGAACGGTTGCAGGAACTGGGTATGTCTAGTTTAATGAGAAGAAGGACTAGGGGAGACATGATAGGAGTCTTCCAATATCTCAGGGGCTGCCCCAAAGAAGAGGGAGTCAAGCTATTCTCCAAAGTACCTGAGGGCAGGACAAGAAGCAACGGGTGGAAACTAATCCAGGAGAGAAGCAACCAGAATTAAGGAGAAATTTCCTGACCGTTAGAACAATTAATTAGTGGAACAATTGGCCTCCAGAAGTTGTGAATGCTCCAACACTGGAAGTTTTTAGAAGATGTTATCTGAAATGGTGTAGGGTTTCCTGCCTAAGCAGGGGGTTGGACTAGAAGACCTCTGAAGTCCCTTCCAACTCTGTTATTCTATTTTATTCTTTCTGTTCTGTTCTGTTCTGTTCTGTTCTGTTCTGTTCTGTTCTAGTTTATTTACATTTTTGTTCAGTATATTGGCTTGATTGTAGTTATAAACCAATTTTATTTTTAATACACCCATAGTCTTTCTTCCAATTCTGTTATTCTATTCTATTATTCTATTCTATTCTATTCTATTCTATTCTATTCTATTCTATTCTATTCTATTCTATTCTATTCTATTCTATTCTATTCTATTCTATTCTTCCAGTCTTCAGTTCTATTATTCTATTACTCTTCCCTTCCCTTCCCTTCCCTTCCCTTCCCTTCCATTCCATTCCATTCCATTCCATTCCATTCCATTCCATTCCATTCCATTCCATTCTATTCTATTCTATTCTATTCTATTCTATTCTATTCTATTCTATTCTATTCTTCCAGTCTTCAGTTCTATTATTCTATTACTCTTCCCTTCCCTTCCCTTCCCTTCCCTTCCCTTCCCTTCCCTTCCCTTCCCTTCCCTTCCCTTCCATTCCATTCCATTCCATTCCATTCCATTCCATTCCATTCTATTCTATTCTATTCTATTCTATTCTATTCTATTCTATTCTATTCTTCCAGTCTTCAGTTCTATTATTCTATTACTCTTCCATTCCATTCTATTCTATTCCATTCCGTTCCGTTCCGTTCCGTTCCGTTCCGTTCCATTCCATTCCATTCCATTCCATTCCATTCCATTCCATTCCATTCCATTCCATTCCATTCCATTCCATTCCATTCCATTCCATTCCATTCCATTCCATTCCATTCCATTCTATTCTATTCTATTCTATTCTATTCTATTCTATTCTATTCTATTCTATTCTATTCTTCCAGTCTTCAGTTCTATTATTCTACTACTCTTCCATTCCATTCCATTCCATTCCATTCCATTCCATTCCATTCCATTCCATTCCAGTCTTCAGTTCTATTATTCTATTACTCTTCCATTCCATTCCATTCCATTCCATTCCATTCCATTCCATTCCATTCCATTCTTTCTATTCTGTTCTGTTCTAGCTTATTTACATTTTTTTCAGTATATTGGCATGATTTTAGTTATAGACCAACTTTATTTTTAATACACCCATAGTCTTTCTTCCAACTCTGTTATTCTATTCTTTCTGTTCTGTTCTGTTCTGTTCTATTCTAGCTTATTTACATTTTTGTTCAGTGTATTGGCATGATTGTAGTTGTAAACCAACTTTATTTTTAATACACCCATAGTCTTTCTTCCAACTCTGTTATTCTCTTCTAATCTTGGTTATCTCCACTTTTGAGAAAAGTTAAAAGAAATGAGTTTCTATTTCTGGTGCCTTGTCCAAGGGGTCAGATCCAGCCTGTTTAATCTTGGGCTGAACAGCAGAGGGATCCAGCTATGCCAGATTTCAGGGCTAAGTCAATGCCAGCTGCTTTGGCTACAAAGTTCATTCCCGAAACTGGCAGCTCTCATTTTTGAGAAGAATTCAAAACAATTTAAGAAAAGAGTCATCGCTCCGTGTTCTTAGATGGCACATTATTGAAGCCCACTTTATTTTGTGGTCAAATATTTTTTGCAAGCTCCTGAGGCTCTGCAGATGTGTTGAATTTATCGGTTCCTTTATCAGTCCTTAAACCCAGTCTGACTTCTAAGATGATGGGGAATACCGTCAAACTCCATGAGAAGGTGCTAAGTTGGAGGGAAGCCTGGCAGAAGAAAAGTCCAAGCATACCCAAACTCTCTCTGTCTCTTTTTAAAAAATACTCTTTATTCAACCTTTTTTAGTTTTAAAAGCACATTTCCATTTTTACATCTTTTCGATAGTCTGGTGACCAAAACTGGATGTAGAATTCTAGGTGTGGTCTTACTAAGGCTTTATAGAGTGGTATTAGTATCTCCCTTGATCTTGATTGTATCCCTCCGTTAATGCAATTTAGGGTTGCATTGGCCTTTTTGGCTGCCGCCGCACACATTTGCCTCATGTTTAATTGGTTGTCCACTAAGACTCCCCTTCTTGCTCAACCTAAGTAAATAACGATTTTGAGATGTCCAATTAGAACATTGGATGTTCCATGTTTCTGTACATTGATCAGGATGAGATTTATTGTCAAAAGATGACTTTGCAAGTGGAAGATTGCCGGACAAACTTTGTGAAGAGGTTCACAAGATACAGGGGAAAGTCGAAGGAAAAGGATGGTCAAAAAGTATTTATTTATTTATAAACTTTTTAGTGAAATATATAGTAGTACAATTCAACATTTAACGGTTTAGCGGTGTTCGCAAGTCTATACAGATGATTTACATGGTAAATATTTGCTTAGTTACAGTTAAATAGATAATAATACTTACTTACTATTGGTCATTACTATTGATCGGTACACTCCCTCTTATTTGCCTTTTGCTCCTAACTTCCATCCACTTATACCACATCTCCCACACTGTGTAATACTCCGAACTCTCTCTTTCATTTATCTCGTATGTTAACCTATTCATCTCGGCACATTCCAATATTTTTTTGATTACATGTTCTTCTGCTGGTGGCTTTCTCTCTTTCCAATACTGAGTGTAGGTTATTTTAGCTGCTGTTGTAATTAGATACCTTTTTTTTGTTTCACGTATGGCCTTTTCAGAATGCCCAGGAGAAAAGTTTCTGGTTCTGAATCAATGTTTTCTTCTATCATTTCTGAGATCCATCTCCGAATTGCTTTCCAAAATTTCATCGCTTTGGGACACGTCCACCAGCTATGGTAGAAGGTGCCTTGATGGCAACCACATTTCCAGCAATTTGGGCTCATATTGGGATAGATTTTTGCCATCCGAGCAGGGGCTAAGTGCCACCCATATAGCATCTTGTATTAGTTTCTCCTTATACGTTGCTGCCCTTGTCAATTTAAGGTTGCTATTCCAGATTGTTTCCCATTCGTTTAAATTGATGCTATGTCCGAAATTTTTGGCCCACACTATCATTTGATCTTTGGCTCCCTCTTCTACCATATTCAAGCAAATAGTAGTATAATTTGGCTAATAATTTGTTTTCGGATGGTGAACATTTAACCGGTGCTGGGTTTCCGCCAAAGTGTGCATGGCCAGATGCACGAAAGGAACGTGGAAGGACACCACAAACATTCAATCTTGGGCCCTGTAGCAATATTGACTTCAGAGTTTTCAGAACTGACATGACAGGTTCATTCTGTTTTCTTCTTTTTTTTTTAGAGGCGTCTGCTGCAGTTTTAACCAGCTTTCAAATGATTAAAAAAAAAAAAGTTTGATAAACGGCTTTGAAATTTTGTCAGACTGTGACTTGATTGATTGGCTAGATTTATTTATTTACTTATCTACTTGAGAGAATTTATAGGGCCACCCACTCAGTCTCGGTGATTTTGGCTGGCTTACAATTTTTTTTTTAAAAAAATATGCAAACTATAAACAATAAACACCCACATCTCTCACAAGAACTATCAGATAAGCCCCTTGATAGACTCCATTCCACTCTGAATTCCCCAGGCCTGATGGCAAAAGCAGATCTTTAGGGACGTATCAAAGGTTGACATCTGGGGGCCGGTCTAAACTCTGCAGAAATGATCTTCCTACAGGAGGGAGCCACCATAGAGAGGGCCCTTCTTCTGGTTCCTGCCAGATATACAGTGGTGGCCAAAATTGTGGGAACCTTTTGGGAAAAGTGTATTTTCTAAAACTAGCTAATAACACCACTTTTTTGGGGAGTAGCATCATAAAGTTATATATCAAGGGAAAGATAATTTAATGAAGAATGTAATGCAATAACTTGTAGGAAGGATTTTCTATTAGAATAGCAATTACAGGATAAAGAAGAAAAGTGGAACATGTAGAAAAAACGAGATACACAAAAATCATCACCATAGAAGAAACGAGACATACAAAAATGATCACCATGTCAGTTAATACTTAGTTGGGTAATCTTTAGCATGAATTGCAGCATCTTCCCATGGAGTAAACCAAGTCTTTTAGTTCTGCAGCTGTTATCGTGAGAAACCAAGATTGAATGATGGCTTCTATTAACTCGGTTTTATTGCTGGGTCGCTTCTGATTAACCAGTTTCTTTAGTCAGCTCCATAGATTTTCAATTGGGTTAAAGTCTGGGCTATTCCCAGGCCATTCCAACAGTGGAATATAATTATCTTGAAACTCCCCCCAAAAAGTTGTGTTATTAAACCTCCAAAATACACTTTCCTCAAAAGGTTTCCACAATTTTGGCCACTACTGTACCTCCTTGGAAGAGGGACACGCAACATTCCCTACCTCTCAGCTCTGTTGGATCGGGTGGATGTAACTGGGAATGGCCCATCGGATAACCTGGTCTAGATAATATGTTTGTTTAGCTGTGATTTATTAAGTAAGCACACTAAAATGAGCTCCTGAATGGCCCTCAGCCTGAGATCCACACCAGGTCCAGGCCCTTGAGTTTTAGTATGAACAAAGCTTAAAACACAGATTTCACTCCCAAATGCTCCAGAGAGATAAGAGATATCCAGGTGTGGAGTCTCTAGAAAGAGTGCAGAGAAGAGCAACCAAAATGATGAGGGGATTGGAGGCTAAAACCTACAACGAACGGTTGCAGGAACTGGCCATGGCTAGTCTAGTGAAGAGAAGGACCAGACAGGATAGCCGTCTTCCAATAATTGAGAGGCTGCCCCAGAGAGGAAAGGGTCGAGCTATTTTCCAAGGCACCCGAAGAAATAATGGATGGAAACTGAACAAGGAGAAATTCAACCTGGAAATAAGGAGAAATTTTCTGACAGTGAGAGCAATCAACCCATGGAACAGAAGTGGCCTTCAGAAGTTGTGGGAGCTTCATCACTGGAGGCTTTCAAGAAGAGACTGGACTGCCATCTGTCAGAAATGGAGTAGGGTCTTCTGCTTGGGTGGGGAGTTGGACTAGATGACCTCCAAGGTCCCTTCCAACTCTGTAAATCTGTTTAGCCCCACCCACTTGAAAAGGAGATGGGATCCTAGAAGATTGTATTATCTCCAAGGCTACGATTTTATATCCTGGCACTCACCCACAGCGAGGCCCATCAGTCACATTAGGGCATACCAAGATTGTAAGAAATGTGCTGGAGGAGGGCCCCAGGTGTGCTTAGGTAGTGCTGCAGAAGGTGAGGAACACCCAGCCTTGCTAAAAATAGCAGCCCATATCAGGGTCAATGTCGAGTGGCGCGGTGGCCTAGAGGTGGAACTCTCGCCTCACAATCAGGAGGTTGTGCGTTCGATCCTAGGTAGAGGTGGATATTTCTCTCTCTGGGAAATATATGAGAATATATCTGCTGAATAAAAACTCCGCATTGGCAACAGGAAGGGCATCTGGCCAGTAAACACTCAGCTCCATTCAGTTGCCCTGACTCCAAGGGATTATGGGGTCATTAAACGATGACAATCAAGGTCAATGTCATGGATGGTCCAATAATATCCAAAGGAAAACCAAACCATAATCGTGCCCCCAGTGGGTTCAACCACTGGTGGGTTGCTCCTGGTTCGCAGCGGTTCTATAGAACCGGTAGTAAAACCGGCGAGTGGCCACGCCCACCAATCCCGACGTCACCAAAATGCTTCTGCAGATGCACAGAAGCTTCCCGCGCGGCCAGCCCCATTGCAAACCAGTAGTAAAGGAAAGTAGAACCCACCCCTGGGCTCAACACACACACACACACACACAGACACAGACACACGGACAGATAGAGGAACAATCAGTTAAGTAAACCTGCAGTTGGATCTTGGCATGAGATAATTAAGATCCAGCTTAAAAAAAAATCTTGGGAAGATTTGGGTCTTGCTCATTTAATCGGCTAACCGTTTCCTTCCTTTGCTCTCCCAGGCTGATGCTGCAACCAGCTTCCTCCGAGCAGCACGATCGGGGAACCTGGAGAAAGCTCTAGACCAACTAAGGAATGGTGTGGATATTAATACCTGCAACCAGGTAAGTCCTCTGTTGACTTGTAGCGATCTGGTCTGGGCCGCTCAGTGGAGATCTGCGTTTGGTCCTTCAAGGAACTCGGAATTGGCTTTGGTCTCATCTACGAAGCATGTGTTGAGGCAGGATCCATGGTGGGTTGCTACTGGTTCGCCTCAGATTGGGCAAATCGGTAGCGGCGGTGGTGGTGGGAAGCTCCGCCCACTCACCCAGACGTTTCTCCGCATGCGCAGAAGCGTTGCGCGTGCGTGGCCACGAACAAACCGGTAGAGAACAAAATTGAAACCCACCACTGGCCAGGATGCTAATAGCAATAGCACTTAGACATATATATTGCTTCGTACTACTGCTTTACCGCCCTTCCTAAGCGGTTTACAGAGTCAGCCTATTGCCCCCAACCATCTAGGTTCCTCATTTTACTGACCTCGGAAACATGGAAGTCGAGCCGCTCAGGATTAAACTCATGGCAGTGGGCGCAGAGTTAGCTTGCAATACTGCATTCTAACCACTGCACCACCAGTGGCTCGGGATCGCAGGACTATAGAATAGTGCTCTCATTGGTAAAAGCTACGGCTTCCTAGTATTTTATCACGTGAGACATTTCCTCCCATAAATTCATTCCTTCCTTCCTTCCTTCCTTCCTTCCTTCCTTCCTTCCTTCCTTCCTTCCTTCCTTCCTTCCTTCCTTCCTTCCTTCCTTCCTTCCTTCCTTCCTTCCTTCCTTCCTTCCTTCCTTCCTTCCTTCCTTCCTTCCTTCCTTCCTTGGGTACCAGGTGGAATTTTGTTTCTCAGAGATGCCACAAGAATTTTTGCTGAGCCTGGAGCGAGTGCTCATTCCTTATTCTTCATAGTACATTGATAAACTAGTAGTATTGGGGACTTTTCAGTTTGGGGGGACAGCAAAAAAAAATCCATTGTCTGCTCCAAGTTGAGAATATCTTTTTTGTAGATGGGTCCCGCACTGAAGTTATACCAGCTAATCGGGAATCAAAGAGGGTGTAGTATCGCCAGCCATTGTTTATTTTTTTTTAATATGATGGAGAAAAGCATTAAATGCAGAGTGAGGAGTTCGACTGATTATACATTTAATTATCCCATTTATTTATTTATTATACACTCGTGTATACTGCACGAGTCAAAAAGAGAACTGGGAAAATATCTACAGACCCCTCGCATCCTGGACATCAACTGTTTCAACTCCTACCCTCAAAATGACTCTATAGAGCACTGCACACCAGAACAACTAGACACAAGGACAGTTTTTTCCCGAACGCCATCACTCTGCTAAACAAATAATTCTCTCAACATTGTCAAACTATTCACTAAGTCTGCATTACTATTAATCTTCTCATCCTTGCTATCACCCATCTCCTCCCACTGATGACTGTATTACTGTAACCTTGTTGCTGGTATCCTTAAGATTTATATTGACTGATTTCTAATAGGATTTGATTGCTTATTTGTCCCCTATGACTATCATTAAGTGTTGTACTTTATGATTCTTGATGAATGTATCTTTTCTCTTATGTACACTGAGAGCCTATGAACCAAAGACAAATTCCTTGTGTGGCCCATCACACTTGGCCAATAAAAAATTCTATTCTATTTCTCTTCTGAATTCGTCCATTTCAGGATCTAGTTCACTTCTATCTATCAGTTCCTTTACCTGGCCCTGCCTGGAGTCCGTCCCTCCTGCCTCCTGAATTCTGTCTTTGTTGATCTCAAATCATTTCAAAAGAATGGCTAGTGCTTCTATTCATTTCCTTTTCATGGACATTGTTCTAACATCTAAATAAACTACAGCTTAGAATGTCACAGTCTGAAAAGAGTCTTCCAAAATTTCAATTTTTTCTATTTTGTTATGGTTTTGTTACAAGTTCCTATATGAAAGTCTCCATAAATTATTGGTTGATTCAATGCCATCCGGTTATTTTTCAACTCCTGGTGACCACCTAGATAAAATGTTCTCCATGATGAACTGTGGTCTTCCAGTAATCTATCTATCACCACTATTTATTTATTTATTTATTTATTTAATTTATTGATTCGATTATATGCTGCCCTTCTCCAGAGACTCAGGGTGGCTTACAATGCATTAAGTAATAGCCTTCATACTTTTGTATATACCTGCTTAGTAGGGCTTTCGCCCCCCCCCCCAAGTGGTGTTCTTTTTTATACAAAGCTTATTGCCCCCACAATCCGGGTCCTCATTTTACCTACCCCAAAAGGATGGAAGGCTGAGTCAACCTTCAGCCTGGTGAGATTTGAACTTGCAGTAATTGCAGGCAGCTGGCAACTAAGTGCTACTTTAACAGCACTTAGTCCCCTGCGCCACCAGGCTTTTACTATAACTGAGTCCATCCCCCATGTTGTTTGTCTCCTTCTTCTTTCCTTTCCTTCTACATTTCCCTACGTTAGAGCCTTCTCTAAAGAGCTAAATATTTGCATAATGTGTCTGAAGTAGGATAATTTGAGCCTCGTCCCTTAGGGGAGAACTCTGGATTGCTTAATCAATAATCCATCCGTTTGTTTTCTTAGCTGCCTAAGGTCTTCTCAGGAGTCTTACAGAATACAGAATCATCTACCCTGTTTCCCCAAAAATAAGACATCCCCTGATAATAAGCCAAATCGGGCTTTTGAGCACATGTGCTAAAATAATCCCTTCTCCATCTATCTAATCTATCATCTATTTATCCACCTGCCTGCCTGCCTGCCTGCCTGCCTGCCTGCCTGCCTATCTATCTATCTATCTATCTATCTATCTATCTATCTATCTATCTATCTATCTATCTATCTATCTATCTATCTATCTATCTATCTATCTATCATCTATTATCTACCCTGTTTTCCCAAAAATAAGACATCCCCTGATAATAAGCCCAATCAGGCTTCTGAGCGCATGTGCTAAAATAA
Source organism: Coluber constrictor foxii (assembly GCA_038048745.1). Classification (NCBI taxonomy): domain Eukaryota; kingdom Metazoa; phylum Chordata; class Lepidosauria; order Squamata; family Colubridae; genus Coluber; species Coluber constrictor. Next base: position 38,180,375 of record CM075967.1, read on the forward strand.
CCCCTTCTCCATCTATCTAATCTATCATCTATTTAACTGCCTGCCTATCTATCTATCTATCCATCATCTACCCTGTTTTCCCAAAAATAAGACCTCCCTAGATAATAAGCCCTATCAGGCTTTTGAGCACATGTGCTAAAATAACCCCTTCTCCATCTATCTAATCTATCATCTATTTATCCGCCTGCCTGCCTGCCTACCTGCCTGCCTACCTACCTACCTACCTACCTACCTACCTATCTTCCATCTACCCTGTTTTCCCGAAAATAAGACCTCCCCAGATAATAAGCCCTATCAGGCTTTTGAGCGCATGTGCTAAAATAAGTCCTTCTCCAAATATATTTAAATGCATGTGCAGCTCGTTTCCACCATTTTCTATGGTTAGGGTTGGGGAGACAGAGCTGGAAATCAGATAACACTGCAAGAGGAGCCCCGTCTTGCTCCACGTGCCCCAAAATAATAAGTCCTCCCCGAAAATAAGGCCAAGAGCTTATTTCAGAGTTCAAAAAAAATAAGCCCTGAGTCAGCAACCTGTGTCTCTGGAGCCGCATGTGGCTCTTTCACCCCTCTGCTGTGGCTCCCTGTCACTTAAAACAAGCGTCACAACTGCCAATGTGCAATACCCACCGGCATGCAATTTATTGAGCTTTTCAACGGTAGGGCAACCATAGATAAATCCAAGAAAAGAAAAGTTTCAGAAGAAAACAGAACGTTTCATTCAACTCCATATGCTAGTTTTGTGGCTGCTCAAGAAATAGTCAGGCACGGGAAGCGTTTTGTGGCTCCCGGTGTTTTCTTTTCTGTGGGAAACGGGTCCAAGTGGCTCTTTGAGTGCTTAAGGTTGCAGACCCCTGAGCTCGATATACCAGTCCCTGCAACCGTTCTTCATATGATTTAGCTGCAATCCTTAATCGTTTGGATTGTCCTGAATTCTTTCAAGCTTCCCACCATCTTCTTGAGATGATGGCCTCCATGAATTGGTCTTGCCCCTTTGAAACCCTTTAATCTGGGCTCCATCACCTCCATCTCAGTGGAACCAGGGACTTTCATCCTTCAACTAAAGGTTGCTGAAAGAACTGCCGAGTAATGGAGAAACCACAGCTTCTCCAATTGGGAGAAGAAACATAGAAGAAGGACAGAGCCCGTGTCCTTGTAGGCCTCCTTTTGTATTCAGTGCTGGTGCTGCTCATAAATGAAGCTGGAGGTGGGGGAATGCCTTTGCCATCAGACAGTGACTCACCTTACTCATCCCAATGCAGAGTAGGAAACATTGGAGTCACTGAGGAGTGGGTGGCCAGCCAAAGCAACTGCCTTTTAATTCCCTTTCCTCTTCAGCCCATTGAGGCTCATCCAGCCTGCTTTCTCAGCTGAAAACTGGGATGAGAAGTAGCTGGAGCAAAAAAGACAGTTGGACAAGAGCAGCCCACCTGTTCAGGTTTCATTCCACAGGAGGCTTCCCGGACCACCTACGTCTTGGGGGCAGAATTGATAATACAACTGTAGCATCTGCTAGCTTGCTAGATCTTGCTTTTCTCAAAGATGCTTTTTCAGGAGGCAGCTAGACTATCTTGGTTTTTTTTTTCTTTTGAAGAGGTTTTGCTTCTCATCCAAGAAGCTTCCTCAGCTCTGATACTCCTTGCAGACAGCTGGTCATTTGCATCCTTGTAGAGGGTCCTTGAGGTCACCTGGGGGTTTATCTGTGTCCTCAGGGTCACCTGAGTAGTGCAAATGGTTCCTGTAGTCTGCAATTTTTCCTCTGGAAATCCATTCCACTTCCCACACCTAAAATGATGCAAATGACCAGTTGTCTGCAAGGAATATAAATCCTTCCACTTCCCCCTATTGTGTGGCCTAAGATCCCACCTCCTTACACCTGGTGGGAAAGTTCTTGTTTCTCAGAAGAAAGAATTTTATTATGGCTAAAAGTAAAGGTAAAGGTTCCCCTCGCACATACGTGCTAGTCGTTCCTGACTCTAGAGGGCGGTGCTCATCTCCATTTCAAAGCCGAAGAGCCAGCGCTGTCCGAAGACATCTCTGTGGTCCTGTGACCGGCATGACTCAACGCCAAAGGCGCACGGAACGCTGTTCCCTTCCCACCAAAGGTGGTCCCTATTTTTCTACTTGCATTTTTTACCTGCTTTCGAACTGCTAGGTTGGCGGAAGCTGGGACAAGGATCGGGAGCTCACCCCGTTACGCGGCACTAGGGATTCGAACCGCTGAACTGCCGACCTTTTGGTCGACAAGCTCAGTGTCTTAGCCACTTGGATTTTTTACCTGCTTTCGAATTGCTAGGTTGGCGGAAGCTGGGACAAAGATCGGGAGCTCACCCCGTTACGCGGCACTAGGGATTCGAACCGCTGAACTGCCGACCTTTTGATCTGATCTGAGCCAATCCCCTAGTTATCTCTTCCTCCCCACCTCCTGTTCCCATAGCTCGAGTCGCTGTGGCAGCAGCCCTGAAAATGCCGGGGAAGTGGGGGTGGGGGGAGGAAGGAAATGATTCCCGGGCTGACACTCCCTCCACTTGTAGCTTGACCTGAGTCTTTGCTTACCTGATTACCACTCCATTACCACTCCCTAGTTAGTGTGTAGAACCATTCTCTGGCTGCATTCACAAACCTGGATACTGAATTAAGCCCATTTTCTGGATTTGCACCATACACTGACCCATAAGTTAACCCAACAGAGCAGCAAAAGGAAAAAAAAAAACCAAGTGGAAATTATTCCTTAACCCACTTAAGGATGCTGCACAAATGCAGATGCTTGGTCTTTCGTTGACCCAAATAAACATGTTGTGGGAATGGAAGCATTATTTAAGATCCCCGAATCCTTGGAGATGCACAGTGAGCTTCCGTGCTCACTGTGTGAGAGAGACGAGCAGGCATTTAACACCTCCGATGTGTAATTAATCTTAATCTGTAGATAGCAAATTATGCCGTTTCCCTTGACCTTTGTTTGAGAGCCCTTGTGTGTTGTTGCAATGCACACTCTGAGTTGTTATTGACTGCTCTGCTTTCAGAGAGGAAGAATCTGCGCCCAAGCTGTCAAATTAACTACTAAGACTGTATTACTATTCTTCTTCTCATCCTTACTAGGACCGATCTCTTCCCACTTATGGCTCTATCCATGTTGCTTGTATCTTTACAACTGATATTGTTTTTATTGTTTCCTAATATGATTTGATGGCTTATTAGTATCTATCCCCAAGTGTTGTATCTTACGATTCTTGATGAATATATTTTATTCTTTCTTTATGTACACTGAGAGCTTATGCACCGAAGACAAATTCCTGTGTCCAATCACACCTGGCCAATAAAGAATTCTATTCTATTCTATTCTGTTCTGTTCTGTTCTGTTCTGTTCTGTTCTGTTCTGTTCCGTTCCGTTCCGTTCCGTTCCGTTCCGTTCCGTTCCGTTCCGTTCCGTTCCGTTCCGTTCCGTTCCGTTCCATTCCATTCCATTCCATTCCATTATTTCTATTTCTATTTCTATTGTTCCTATCCTATCCTATCCTATCCTATCCTATCCTATCCTATCCTATCCTATCCTATCCTATCCTATCCTATCCTATCCTATCCTATCCTATCCTATCCTATCCTATCCCAAACACCTGCGAACTCCCAGCAAGCCCACCCCTGATTCTCTCCTAGAGGAACTGATCTAACCTCCCAGTTGTTTTGAGGCACGAACGTAACTGTGTAAATGGTTGTGATTTGGGTCTGTTTATCTGCAGAGGGAGTCATGTGGAAAGTGCCTCTCTCCAGCTTGCATGCAAGACTTGGGCTGGAGGCAGCTGCCGTTAATGCATAATTGGGAAAGCTGCTCATTAAAGTGAAGCTGAAGCAGAGACGCTGGCTTGCAAATCTGTCCAGCGAGCAAGCAGAAGGGAGGGAGGGAGGAAGGACTTTTGGAAACGATTCTTGCAATACCTTCTGGAGCAGGGGTCTCCAACCTTGGTACCTTTAAGCCTGCTGGACTTCAACTCCCAGAATTCCCCAGCCAGCTTTGCTTAAAGGTGCCAAGGTTGGAGACCTCTGTCCTAGAGGGATTTCCTTCTCTAGGAGGAATCGGAGACGAACTGTCATTCAAAGCCATCGCGATCTCTCATTAGGGAAGGGGGAAAAAAGAGGGTGGGGCATTAGTAGCAGCACCATCATCCTATCTGCTAAGGGATGTGGTGGCTCATTGGCAAGATGCTGAGCTTGTCAGTCGAAAAGTCAGCAGTTCAGCGGTTCGAATCCCTAGCGCCGCTTAACGGGGTGAGCTCCCATTCCTTGTCCCAGCTTCTGCCAAGCTAGCAGTTTGAAAACACGTCCAAAATGCAAGTCGAAAAAATAGGGACCCCCTTAGGTGGGAAGGGAACAGCGTTCCGTGCGCCTTTGGCGTTGAGTCATGCCGGCCACATGACCACGGAGACATCTTCGGACAGCGCTGGCTCTTCGGCTTTGAAATGGAGATGAGCACCGCCCTCTAGAGTCAGGAACGACTAGCACATATGTGTGAGGGGAACTTTTACCTTTACCTCTACATCCTATCTGCTGTAAGTTGTCTGAATGGCGAAGAAGGAAAAAGCAAAAAAAAAAATAGTCTGGAAAGTGGTTTCCTTGGAAGGGAGAAAGGAGACAGAGAAGGAGGAATAATTACTGTCGACATTTTGCTTTCAAAAAATTTCCAGTGCTTGGTGCAAAAATGTAAACATCCGTGTGTGTTGAAATAGGAGGAAAGACACTGGCTCCAGGCCAATAATGGAAGTTTATATTGAATATTACTTGCATTCCACCGCCTGTTTTCACTTTCTAATTCCTCAGAAGCGGGCCCTAAAAGGCAAAGAAAGCCAAGTTTACTTCAAGTCCTTCCTCCAGCTGACCTATCAAAGAATGCAACCTTCTCCCCCATTCATTTGTGTGTTATCCATTCATTTTTTTTTTTAAAAAAAAATCATGTTGTGTGCATTTCTATGTTAAGTGTTGGGGCAGTAAAAAAAAAAAATCAAAACAATTGCTATGGAAGGAAAATGCAGGGCTGCTAAGCCGCCATTCCTCTACTGCATTGAAAATTCATGGGATGTATGTAGCAAATTGTAATGATCTCTTCAGAGAGGCTTAAGAAGCTGGGATGGAAAGAGAGGTCCTGCCAATGACCAATCAGACTCGCCCACGTTTTCCAGAGCGCTAGCATCTCAAAGGAGTAATCACCGTGATTGCAGATGCCCTGGAAGTAAATCAGCTCAGCTGATTAGTAAGGACTGCGATGTGGGATCAACCAGCATGGAAACAATAGGGAGACAATATGCGTAGAAGCATATATGTTAGATTATGTATTTAATGTGACATGGGATTGACAGCTCACCAATCCTGGGAAATCCTCAAGCGTGTTTTGTGAAGACTTCATTACCTTTGCATGGTCAATTCTTCTCATCGTTGTCCCGTCGTTCGATTGCATCTTTGTCTTTGTCTACTCTGGGGCATGTCACCCTTGTGGTCAAGGTCCAACCTCATGTGTCCTGTATGCAATGAAAGTGGGATGCATGTGGTCAGATCTAGACCACAAGGCCAGTGGCCTCCACCCTACCATCTGACCATCATTGCCATCTGCATCAAATCTTGATTCCATCCTCATCGCTGCCAGAGAAATCAGCATTGGGCATCACTCATCTGTCGCGGGAAGGCTTTAGATGTCTGACAGTTAACGGAAAAATGAAAACGTGGATTGCCGAGGGACTTTTCGGCATAACAAAATGGAAACGCATGTGTATTTGTAAAAGTAAGAGTGGCAGAATGGCTGGCTTCACACAACATGTTAGACTTGAGTCAAGTGAGACCCACAACTTCAAGGAGAAGGAATTGCAGTCAGGCTAGGACAACAGAATATTAATAGAAGCTAGGCAGAGGGAGGTTGCAGCAGGTTCCTACCAGTTCTGGAGAACTGGTAGCAGAAATTTTGAGTAGTTTGGAGAACCGGTAGTAAAAATTCTGACTGGCTCTGCCCCCATCTATTCTCTGCCTTCCAAGTCCCAGCTGATCGGGAGGAAATGGGGATTTTGCAGTATCCTTCCCCAGCCATGCTCACCAAGCCATGCCCACCAAGCCCCACCCACAAAACCGGTAGTAAAAAAATTTGAAACCCACCACTGAAGCGAGGACTCTATTGAATTGGCTGGTGTCCCATAGTAGTCCTTTCATTTCTACAACAGATGTATGTAACACTACTAAACCAGTTTAGTAAAACACAGTTATGTTCGCTGAACATTTTGTGCTCAGAAAAGTAATTTGTGCTTTTTAACTTGTTTCGTGCTAAGGTAAAGTAACATGTCTAGTTAGATAGTGAAGTACCCAGCCTCATTTTACTCTAAGCCAGGAAGGTTCAATCTTGGTAAATTTAAGACTTGTGGGGTTCAATTCAAATAGTAACGAGCCTAGATAGCTCAGCAGACTAATGCATTGTGCATTGTGATTAACTCCAGCTGTCTGCAGTTACTGTAAGTTCGAATCTCACCAGGCTCAAGGTTGACTCAGCCTTCCATCATTTCTAAGGTAGGTGAAATGAGGACCCAGTTTGTGGGGGCAATAAGATGACTTTGTATAAAATACACAAAAGTATGAAGGCTATTGCTTAATGCATTGTAAGCCGCCCTGAGTCTCCGGAGAAGGGCGGCATATAAATCAAATTAAAAAAAAATCCCAGAGTTCCCCAGCCATTCTGGTGGGGGGGGGGAGAGAGAGGAGGGGCAGGGGTGAAATCCAGCAAGTTCTACCAGATTCTGGAGAACCGGTAGCGGAAATTTTGAGTAGTTCAGAGAACCGGCAAATGCCGCCTCTGGCTGGCCCCAGAGTGGGGTGGGAATGGAGATTTTGCAATATCCTTCCCCCAGGAGTGGGGAGGGAATGGGGATTTTGCAGTATCCTTCCCCTGACACACCCACCAAGCCACGCCTACAGAACTGGTAGGGAAAAATTTTGAATTTCATCCCTGGGGAGGAGCATGGGCGTCCAGCTGTTTTCCAAAGCACCAAAAGGCAAGACAATGGATGGGAACAAATCATGGAGAGAAGCCAACCTAGAATGGCTTCCCTCCAGAAATTGTGGGTGCTCCCATCACTGGAGGTTCTTAAGAAGAGATTGGGCAGCCATTTGTCTGAAACAGTATGGGGTCTCCTGCTCGAGCAAGGAGGTTGGACTAGATGACCTTCAAGGCTCCCTCCAACTCTGATCTGCTAACATGGCTGAGGAATTCTGGGAGCTGAAGTCCACAAGTCTTAACATTGTGAGGTTGGACACTCCTGATCAAGATTAATGTGTTGTGTGAACCCAACCGATGTGGGCATTCTCCTTTCCCCCATGTACTGCTCTTGTCCATGGCCCTGAATTCTGTCTCTTTTCATTGTTATTTCTTCTGTCTCACAGTCTTCTCTTCCAACCATCCTTCGCTCATCCCATCCTCTTAAGACTCCCTCAGACAACTGACTGCCCAAGTGATCTGCTGCTTCTCCGTTTAGATCCCGGCTTCTTTTTGATACCGTGTTTCCCCGAAAATAAGACCCTGTCTTATTTTATTTTATTTTTTGAACCCTGAAATAAGCGCTTGGCCTTATTGCCATGCGCTCAAAAGCCCGATTGGGCTTATTATCACAGGATTTCTTATTTTGGGGTAAACAGGGTGGATAGGTAGGTAGGTAGGTAGGTAGATAGATAGATATGGGAGAGATGGTAGATGATGGATGGATGGATGGATGGATGGATGGATGGAAAAAAAGAAAAGAAGGAAGGAAGGAAGGAAGAAAGGAAGAAGGAAGAAAGAAAAAAGAAAGAAAGAAAAAAGAAAGAAAGAAGGAAACCTATCTAATAGATAAAATAAAATAGGTAGGTAGGTAGGTAGGTACCATGTTTTCCCGAAAATAAGACCCTTTTTTTGAGCCCTGAAATAAGCGCTTGGCCTTACTGCCATGCACTCAAAAGCCCGATTGGGCTTATTATCACAGGATTTCTTATTTTGGGGGAAACAGGGTAGATAGATAGATAGATAGATAGATAGATAGATAGATAGATAGATAGATAGATAGATAGATAGATAGATAGATAGATAGATGATAGATAGATAGATAGATAGATAGATAGATAGATAGATAGATAGATAGATAGATATGGGAGAGATGGTAGATGATGGATGGATGGATGGATGGATCCCTTCTTACTTTAGAGTTTTTGTTGGGTGTATATGGCTTGTGTTTCTTGGTGTGTATACTGTATATGTCATACAATTTATTGATTGATTGATTGATTGATTAGTTTGATTTATATGCCGCCCTTCTCCGGAGACTCAGGGCGGCTTACAATGCGTTAAGCAACAGCCTTCATACTTTTGTATATACCTCCTTAGTAGGGATTTTGCCCCCCCCCCCAAAGCGATGTTCTTTTTTTTATACAAAGTCAGCTTATTGCCCCCACAATCCGGGTCCTCAATTTACCTACCTCGGAAGGATGGAAGGCTGAGTCAACCTTGAGCCTGGTGACATTCGAACTCGCAGTAATTGCAGGCAGCTGGCAGCTCAGTGCTACTTTAACAGCACTTTAGTCCGCTGCGCCACCAAGGCGTTCTGTCTCATGTGAGATCCTCTCCCCCAAATCTGGATTTTTTTGAGGACCCCCCCCTACTCTTTTGCAGGGGCCACTGTTGAAAATGCAAAATGTAATTCTTGCAAGATTTGTGACAGCGGGACGTTCATAAGCATTGCAGGAGTATAGTAGCATGTTTTTTTTAAAAAAACAAAACGAATTCTCCCTCACCGCCTTGCTCCTTGGCTGCATTTGCTCAGAGAGAGAGTTTAATGAATGGGAACTGAAATGATCCATATCCAGGATATGCCCATTGGACAGAACACAAAGAATAAAATAATTTTGGGTTGGTAAATTTATTTATTTATTTATTTTAATATATTTATATACCGCCCTTCTCCCGAAGGACTCAGGACGGTGAACAGCCATGATAAAACAATATACAAAATAGAAATTTAAAAAACATATTAAAATAATTCAATCGCTGACCAAATTTAAACATGCGACTTCTCCCAAACAGGACACTCGAATTACAACGTTGTCCCAATTGAGCATGTTGTGTGAACGTGGCCTTTCTCTCTCTCTCTCTTTCTTGTCTCACACATAGGCTGTGTTTGCACAACAGGTTTACCCAGACTTAGCAGCTGCATGCGTACAGTAAGCTAAGCTTAGTTTTAACCTTGGCTTTGTGTGAGTGTGTCAGTTCTGTGTTGCAATACGACGTAAGTGTTTTGTGCAAACCCAACCTGTTTAGCTAATTGATGGTTTTAGTGTATTGCATGATTTTGGGAAATAGTTTCATCCAATAACTGAATCCAGTGTGCTGTGTTAATGCAACCACTGTGGTTTTTGGGTTTTTTTTGTTGGTTTTCCTACACCCCCCCTCCCCACAAACCCTTATCCTGTCCGGGCTGAATCTGTTGCATAGCACAGTGAGCTAGCACAACGGCTCTTGTTTAACACGCCTTCTTCTTTTTCCAGAATGGGTTGAATGCCTTACATCTGGCCTCTAAGGAGGGGCATGTAAAGATGGTGGCTGAGCTGTTGCACAAAGAAATTGTGCTGGAAACAACAACCAAGGTAAGGACTTCAGAGCAGGAGGGACAAAGATGCATTGGCGTCAGAGGCGGTTTCAGCTGGTTTTGACCGGTTCTGTCAAACTGGTAGCGGAAATTTTGAGTAGTTCGGAAACCGGCAAATACCACCTCTGACTGGCCCCGCCCCCCGATCTATTCGCTGCTTCCCGAGTTCCGGCTGATTGAGTCCCAGCTGATCGGCGTGGTGAGCCTCTTGCTGCCTCCCAGCTGATCGGCTGGGTCTTCTTTTGTTGCCCTGCATAGGAAAACGGAGCTGGAAAGCAGGTTAGTGGGGTGGGAAGGGAGATTTTACAACATCCTTCCCCTGGTGTGGGGTGGGAATGGAGGTTTTACAATATCCTTCCCCTGGAGTGGGGAGGGAATGGAGGTTTTACAGCATTCTTCCCCTGGAGTGGGGTGGAAATGGAGATTTTGCAGTATCCTTCCTCTGCCATGCCTACTAAGTCATGCCCACAGAACTGGTAGTAAAAAATTTTGAATCCCACCACTGATTGGCTTGATTGATTAGAAATATTTCAATGCAAAGAGTTTGTCCCAAGCCAAACTCTTAAGAATTCTCCTTTGTGATCATGCTGGCAGGGGAATTCTGGGCAAGTAAAATCCACTCATTTATCAATCTCTGGGAAGAAAACAGAATGCCAAAATCTTTGAACAAACACTCCCAAACAAATTTGCACGATCTCCTCACCGTAAAGGAAAGTAGTGATTTCATTATGATTATTTATGTCTGGGAAAGAAAGTTTTTTTAAAAAATTTTTTATGTACTATTGACTTTTAATAAATGCATTTTAGTCTGGGCTTCACCCGACTTCTCAAAGTTTTTCTTCTCAAAGAAAAACTTTTTCTTCTCAAAGAATTGCAGTGACTGTGAGATACGGTGATATTATTCACTGCCCAGAATCAATAGGATTGATTGAATGAATGAATGAATGAATGAATGAATGAATGAATGAATGAATGAATCAATCAATCAATCAATCAATGAATCAATCAAGCAGTGAATCAATGAATCAATCAATCATCTTGGAGGTGTCCAAGCTGGTTATGGGTCCTGCCCATCAGCTTCTCTAAAAAAATGTCCAAAACTCGTTGAAGGAAGTGATGTCAACACAATTAGGATAAAATTGCTCAGAATTGTAGATATATTCAAGAGTTGGGTTCACGCAGCAACATGTCAATCCAGGCTAAAGTTGTGAGAACGAACTTTTCCGTACCAAATTACAGACGCGGTTCTTGATTCATCAGATTCGTTGCTCTTTTTTGCTTTTTTTTTTTAATAAAAAAAGAGAGGTTCTCTTCTAAAATAGATTATAATTTTTTACCTTCATTCTGACTCTTTTTTTTTCCCCCCCAGAAAGGGAACACAGCTTTGCACATTGCTGCTTTAGCCGGGCAAGACGATGTCGTGCGGGAGCTGGTGAATTTTGGGGCAAATGTCAATGCACAATCACAGGTAAGAATCCCCAGCGAGCGGTCGCTGCCAGGTGAGCCTCTTCAGAGACCATTTGGAAATTCGTGGTGCCACCACAAAAAAAGAGCATTGAGAAGAAAAGAGACCCACAGTGACCAATCTACATTTGCAGAGAAGGACGAGGACAATCCAATGGAACAATGACTTGGGAGGGCTTCCTTCACAAGAACACCAAACCATCAATTAGCTATCCTTATTACACTGGCCAAACCCAGATCCTAGATATACAGATATACAAATTAACAGAGTTGGAAGGGACCTTGTGGGTCATCTAGTCTAACCCCTCCACCCAAGCAGGAGACCCTACACCATTTCTGACTGATGGCAGTCCAGTCTCTTCTCGAAAGCCTCCAGTGATGAAGCTCCCACAACCTCGGAAGGCAACTTCTTTTCCATGTGTTGATTATTTTCACTGTCAGGAAATTCCTCCTTATTTCCAGGTTGAATCTCTCCTTGGTCAGGTTCCATCCATTATTTCTTCACGTGCTTTGGAAAATAGCTCGACCCCTTCCTCTCTGTGGCAGCCCCTCAATTATTGGAAGACTGCTATCCTGTCTCCCCTGGTCCTTCTCTTCACTAGACTAGCCAGGCCCAGTTCCTGCAACCGTTCATCGTACATTTTAGCCTCCAGTCCCCTCATCATCCTGGTTCCTCTTCTCTGCACTCTTTCTAGAGTCTCAACATCTTTTTTTATAGTGTGGTGACCAAAACTGGATGCAGTACTCTAGGTGTGGTCTTACTAAGGCTTTATAAAGTGGTATTAGTAGCTCATTTGATCTGGATTGTATCATTCTGTTAATGCAATTTAGGATTGCATTGGCTTTTTTGGCCGCTGCTGCAGACTGTTGGCTCATATTTAACTGGTTGTCCACTAAGACTCCAAGATCCCTCTCACAGTTCCTGCTCTTAAGCCTAGTTTCACCCAGTCTGTATGTGTATTTTGGGTTTTTCTCGCCTAAGTGTAGGCCTTTACTTTTCTCTACATTGATATGCCATTGATAGGGCCCAGGTCTGTAGCTTAGAGTAATAGGCAAACCCAAGAAATAGAGGTATGGTATAAGTAGCCTTAAGCTAACAACAGGTAGTCCTTGACTTCCATCCATTTGAAGTTGCAACGTCAGTGAAAAAAGTATCTTATGACCAATCCTCGCAGTTAGGACAGTTGCTGCATCTCCACAGTCACAGAATTTGGCCGCAATAAATGGTGGCATCCCAGCATTGTGTGATTACATTTGTGATCTTCCTAACCAGCTTCTGGCAAGCAAAGTCGGGGGTGGACACAACAACTGCCTCGCTTAGCAGTTGAAATTCTAGCCCCAGTAGTGGTCTTAATTTGAGGACTATCGGGACAGTCGTGTACGCTGACGGCAGTTGGAAAGTCCTCCGTATCTGCCCAGTTGGAATGCACTCGGTTACATTTGGCTTACTAAGGCTTTAAAAAGTTGCCTGGGAAAGGAGCCTGTGTAGCGTAGAGGGCTAATGCCTCCTACTAAAGGCAGCAATTAACACCAGCTGCCTGTAATTTCTCTGAGTTCAATCCTAGCCAGGCTCAAGGTCGACTCAGCCTTCCATCCTTTCTAAGGTGGGTAAATTGAGGACCCAGTTTGTTGGGGCAATAAGATGACTTTGTATAAATATACAAAAGTATGAAGGCTGTTGCTTAACGCATTGTAAGCCGCCCTGAGTCTCCGGAGAAGGGCGGCATATAAATCAAATTTAAAAAAAAATGGGATGGGGCATATTTCCAAGAAGGGGTTAACCAGAATCTCAACATGAATTCTTTGGGCTGTCGATTGCACAGATTACTTGTACAGTTCGCTATGGGGTCAGCTTCGAATGCTGAGATGATTTCCAGGAAGCCAATCAATAAGATAAGAAGCAGTATGAAACATACTATTAAATATAAATGTCAGGGGTCCAAGTAATACAACCCATAACAAACAGAACTCCGAGGCCTTTGCTCATCCGAAGGGGATCGCATGGGAGACTGTAACCGTCGTAGGTACACACCAGTTGCCGAGTGTCTGAATTTTTGATCATGTGACCACAGAGATGCTAAGTCCTAAGTCCCCCTTTTTTCCACGCCCGTTATAACTTCGAACGGTCCGCAAGGCCGAGGACTACCTGTAGGATCTTTCATGGACCGAAAGGACGGATAGCTTGCACACGCTGACATAAACCTCCGAGTAGGTTTACTTTTGCATTATTATTATTCTGACGAGGTGGCTCAGTGGCTCAGACGCTGAGCTTGTCGATCAGGAAAGGTGAGCAGTTCCGCGGTTCGAATCCCTAGTACAGGTCTCCTGCGTGAGGAGGGGATTGGACTAGATGACCTCCAAGGTCCCTCCCAGCCTGTTACCGTTACTTACTGTTACCGTCCCCCTCCTGCTCTTTTGTTCGGAATCTCTATTCTCACTGGATCCAAAGCCTTCTGTATCCCTTTGACTCTTTTGAGGAGCACCAGCTGTTCTCAGCCAAGCTTGCCCACATCGCTTGCTTCCTGCCACCCAGCCAACCAGAAGAGCTTGAGATAACTGTCAAAAAAGCTTTCCGGGTGTCTTTTTGATGGACAGAAAGAGATCAGATCAGCCTGTCCCTCTGTTGGGCGAACAAGCAGGATGGAGAATGCTCACCTGCGCCCCCTGCTGGTTCCCGGGCAGTATAATCTCCCCGTAAACCCTTCTGGGGCTCCTGCATTTTTTGGGTTACATAAGTTGATATCCGAAGGTTAGATAAATATTGGGGAGAGGGAACGAAAATAAGGTGGCTGGTGGAAAAAGACAAAAGCAGAACGACAGATTTGAGGGGAGCCAGAAAGTGGCTCACTCTTTTGAGAGGCAATTGGACGGCTGTCGTTTTGGCTGAGATCGGCAAGCAAGTGTCCTCCCTACCCCTCCTCCCTTGCAGCAATCTTTTCCATCCCGGTTGCCAGTCACACTTGTGAGTCATCTTCCCAAAAAGGTGAGCAAGAGGGCTCGCATTTGGCTGCAAAAAACAAGAAATTCCCCTCTTGATTTCCAGGTCTTAAAACAAACACATACCACCTCTGCATATGCTGGTGATATATACTGCTCCAAAAAAATAAAGGGAAGACAAGCAGAAGACATCCGAGATCTGAATGAATGAAATAGCCTTATGAAATACTTTGTTCTTTACATGCAGTAGTTTCTACACGGCTCAAACAACTAAAGGGAACACAAAACTACTGTATGTAACGAACAAAGTATTTCATAAGGCTATTTCATTCATTTAGCTCTCGGATGTCTTCTGCTTGTGTTCCCTTTATTTTTTTGAGCAGTGTATATATAACTGATGAGGACTAATTAGTCCAAAATAGATCTACATTAGTCTTCCAAAAGGCAGCAAACTGCTTGCCTGCTGTCTGATAAAGCCTAGAACTAGTGGATGTGATTTTACTGAGCTATGGCTGCATTTTGAAAATCTTGGTTTAGGTAGGAAAATACCAGGGTGAGGAGAAATACATATATATATGTATGTATATATGTATGTTTTTCTTTAAGCCGGGTTTTTCCTACGTAACCAAGATGTTTCTGCAACCCTGGTTGAGTGAAATCACATTCACTACTTTCTGGGTATTTTTCCCCCCCTTCTTTTCATTCTGGCAGCCAGCAGATTTTGTGCTTGCCCATTTGGAGACTTATATAGCTATTTCTGGCTCATTAGCCATCATCAGTAAGCCACACCTACATCTCATGTATCCTCCCTGTAAAGGTACAATATCTATTTTCTTACTTTTCGTAGGTTTTATGTGTGTTTTTCTTTAAGCCAGGTTTTTCCTGCGTAACCAAGATGTTTCTGCAACCCTGGTTGAGTGAAATCACATTCACTACTTTCTGGAGTTTTTGTATATACATATATATACATACATATGTATATGTATATGTATATGTATATGTATATGTATATGTATATGTATATGTATATGTTTTCTTTCCTTTTTGTGGGTTTTATGTGTATTTCTCTTTAGCCAGTTTCTTCCTATGTAAACCAAGATTTTTCTGCAGCCCTAGTTCAGTGAAATCACAATCCACTAGTTTCTAGACTTTTTTTCTTCTGGCAGCCAGCAGACCCTTTGCTGCCCATTGGGAGACTAAGATAGATCTATTTCGGGCTTATAAGCCCTCATCAGTTAGCCACACCCTCATCTCATGTATCCTCCCTGTAAAGGTACAGTATTTGTTTTCTTTTCTTTCCTTTTCGTATATGTATATGTATATGTATATGTATATGTATATGTATATGTATATGTATATGTATATGTATATGTATATGTATATGTATATGTATATTTTATTTATTTTATTTTTATTTTATTTTATTTTTATTTATGTATTATGTATTATTTATTTTATTTATGTATTTATTTTATGTATTTTTATTTTATTTTATGTATATGTATATGTATATGTATATGTATATGTATACGTATACGTATATGCATATATACATCTGCATATATATATATATATATATATATATATATATATATATATATATATATATATATATGTAGATGAGTAAACAGCCAGTGATTCCAGGCACCTGATTTCATCATCTGCTAGAACTCTGGGTTGGGTTTTGTTTCTTGGTTGGTGGTTGTTGATTTTTTTAGCATTTAGAGCTTCTGGAAAACCCTTTCCTTTGCTTTCTTTTCCTCTCAGCTCTGCAGGATCCAGAGCTGAGGTTGAAATTGGTGGGATGTTTTACCAGAAGCCCTGTTTAAATTTTAAAATGTCTGCAGTGACGGCCAATTTAAGAGGAAGCTAAATCAACCTACCAAAAGCTTTCTTCAAGTCCTATTCTGGCCCCTTATTGTAGAATCGTAGGGCTGGAAGGGACCTTGGAGGTCCTCTAGTCCAGCCTCCCTGTCCAAACAGGAGACCCTACTCCATTTCTGACCGATGGCAGTCCAGTCTCTTCTTGAAAGCCTCCAGTGATGAATCTGCCACAACTTCCGAAGGCAACTTCTGTTCCATGGGTTGGCTGTTCTCACTGTCAGAAAATTCCTCCTTATTTCCAGGTTGAATCTCTCCTTGATCAGTTTCCATCCATTATCTGTCTGGCCTTCGGGTGTTTTGGAAAACAGCTTGACCCGCTTCCTCCCCTCAAATATTAGAAGACTGCTCTCATGTCTCCCCTGGTTCTTCTCTTCACTAGACTAGCTATGCCCAGCTCCTGCAGTTTCTCTGTGCCTCTCCTCATCTGTGTCGGCTGTGATATTTGTGTGGCTCTTTGTGAGGTCCCACAACTGATTCTCTCTTTGCAGAAAGGCTTCACGCCCCTGTATATGGCCGCCCAAGAGAATCACCTGGAAGTTGTCAAGTTCTTACTGGAAAATGGTGCTAACCAAAACGTGGCAACAGAGGTGAGTATTTTCCCCAAAGAATTCACCGACAGTTGTCGGGTCGAGAAAAGAACAAGTTTTTCTGAATTCGGAGGTGCAACCTTTATTAAATTCCCGTGAATGCCTCTGTTGTCCAACGTGAATGTGAAATATATATATAGATGATTCAAGCCCACTCACTCCTTGCTGTTTTCTCCCATATGTTGTTTACTTCATAGCTACTAGTGGCTGCTTATTAGCAGGGGAATTTGTTCTGACACTACCCTGTGTCTCTCTGCTGTTTCACACACACACACCCAGTTCAGATGTGGGAAAAGGAACTGGGCAAGCCCAGGGTCAGGCACCTACTTTGCCGCCAAGGGATGCGGTGAGAAGCCTAAAAATAAGACAGCCCTTTGCAACAAGAGGAAGGGTGCCACTGTTTGCTGGGAGGCCCTGGGAGGTCACACGGCAATGGTGGGAAGGAAAAGAACTCGAGGTTTTGGAGAGTTAACACACCCTCTTCTTGTTCAGTGACCGGGTTCCATTCCAACAACTTGGTCGTTAAGTGAAATGGGAGATAAAGAGTGGGGGAGAGAGGGAGAAAGAGAGGGAGAGCAGGAGAGAGAGGGAGGGAGGGAGAGAGAAAGACAGGAAGAAAGAGAAAAAGAGGGAGACCCATACAGGGAGAGAAAGAGAGAGGGGAGAGAGAGGGAGGTAAAGAGGAAGTGAGGAAGAAGAGGGAAAGGGTGAGAGAGAGGGAGAAAGAATGAGAGAGGGAGATAGTGAGTAAGAGAGAGAATGAGAGAGAGGGAGAGAGAAGGAGAGAGAGAAAGAGAGAGAAGACGCTGCCAAGATTGATGGTTGCTGCCTATCTCATCCAGATAAAATTTTCTTATGGGTATTCTGTGCTTAAACTTTTTCATTTTCCTTCTTTGGCTACCTTGCAGGGCAGAAAGATAAGTTAAACAAGCTATCTCTTCCTGAGATCCTTTTCTCTACAGCGCAAAGAGTTTCTAAAAAGCAGTAACTGCTCTATGACCTTAATTCATTGATTAGGACCTTCCTGTCAACTGGCACCACTGCCTGAAACTGACCAGACCTTAATCAGTTTCACAATGTTGTCAGGCGCATTGGCCAAAAAATGATTATTATTTTTTTGTTATCGTTTAATAAATGGTATTAAACTGTCATATTCGAGAATAGTCGCTGAGTTCACTATACGAAAAGATGTATATTTATCCTAAGAGGCTTCCCGCTGAGATTTTTATCCTTGTTTCCATGTTTTGGCCCTGAAAATTATGTTCATAAATGTTATGTTTAAATAAATGGCTCCTCCTCTTCCTACTTATAAGTTTTTGTCCAACAAAAACATCAGCTCTATTGATGAAGGGTGAGGAAAACACACAGGTCTTCTCACCCTATTCCTATCTTTGCATGACATATCTAATTTTTTGTCTCCAAAATTATGGTGTTTTGATGATTGTAAATAGCAATATTAGACTTATATACCTCTTAGACTTATATACCGCTTCACAGTGCTTTACAGCCCTCCTCTAAGCGATTTACAGAGCCAGCCTATTGTCCCCAACAATCTGGGTCCTCATTTGACCCATCTCTGAAAGATGGAAGGCTGAGTCAACCTTGAGTCAGTGAGAATCGAACTGATGGCAGTGGGCAGAATTAGCCTGTAATACTCTATTGTAACCACTGTGCCACCTTGGCAAGAAGGAAGGCATGAAGGAAGGAAGGAAGGAAGGAAGGAAGGAAGGAAGGAAGGAAGGAAGGAAGGAAGGAAGGAAGGAAGGAAGGAAGGAAGGAAGGAAGGAAAGAAGGCAGGCAGGCAGGCAGGCAGGAAGGAAGGAAGGAAGGAAGGAAGGACAATAGCAGTTAGACTTGTATATCACATCATAATGCTTTACAGTGTTATCTAAGCAATTTACAGAGTCAGCCTCTTGCCCCCAACAATCCGGGGCCTCATTTTACCAACCTCAGAAGGATAGAAAGCTGAGTCAACCTTGCTCCCTCTTGCCTTCAAGGAATTTCAGGAAATAGATGTTAAATCCGTGGAATCTTTTCTTACTTTATGCTTTTCTTTCTTCAATCTTGGGCAGGATGGCTTTACTCCCTTGGCAGTGGCTCTGCAGCAAGGCCATGAAAACGTGGTGGCCCACCTGATTAACTACGGGACGAAGGGGAAGGTGCGCCTCCCGGCGTTACACATAGCTGCCCGCAACGATGACACGCGAACAGCTGCCGTGCTTTTGCAAAACGACCCCAATGCCGATGTCCTTTCCAAGGTCAGCTGGTCATGCTCAGGGAGATCCATGGGTCAGGATGCGAAGGGGAGGATCCTGGGCATTTAGGGTGCCTGGATTCAGTGGGAACACCTGAAAAAAAAATCACGTTTCATCAGTTGGTCTTAACAGGGAAGGGAAGGGAAGGGAAGGGAAGGGAAGGGAAGGGAAGGGAAGGGAAGGGAAGGGAAGGGAAGGGAAGGGAAGGGAAGGGAAGGGAAGGGAAGGGAAGGGAAGGGAAGGGAAGGGAAGGGAAGGGAAGGGAAAATAATAGAGTAGAGTAGAATGGAAGGGAAGGGAAGGGAAGGAGAGGGGAGGGAAGAGAAGGGAAGGGAAGGGAAGGGGAGGGGAGGGGAGGGAAGGGAAGGGAAGGGAAAATAATAGAGTAGAGTAGAATGGAAGGGAAGGGAAGGGAAGGAGAGGGGAGGGAAGAGAAGGGAAGGGAAGGGAAGGGAAGGGAAAATAATAGAGTAGAGTAGAATGGAAGGGAAGGGAAGGGAAGGAGAGGGGAGGGAAGAGAAGGGAAGGGAAGGGGAGGGGAGGGGAGGGGAGGGAAGGGAAGGGAAAATAATAGAGTAGAGTAGAATGGAAGGGAAGGGAAGGGAAGGAGAGGGGAGGGAAGAGAAGGGAAGGGAAGGGAAGGGAAGGGAAAATAATAGAGTAGAGTAGAATGGAAGGGGAGGGAAGGGAAGGGGAAGGGAAGGGAAGGGAAGGGAAGAGAAGAGAAAATAAATTGAATAGTATAGCATAGCATAGCATATAGAATAGAGAATAGAGAAAAGAAAAGAGAATATAGAAAAGAGAAGAGATTAGATTAGAATAGAATAGAATAGAATAGTGAATAGAGAGAGAAGAGAGAAGAGAAAGAGAATATAGAAAGGAGAAGATATTAGAATAGAATAGAATAGAATAGAATAGAATAGAATAGAATAGAATAGAATAGAATAGAATAGAATAGAATAGAATAGAATAGAATAGAATAGAATAGAATAGTGAATAGAGAGAGAAGAGAGAGAGAAGATGGGGACCAGGGGACTCTTCATGGGGAAGAGGAACAACCCCAGGAAACTCCTTTTGTGTGGTCCCATCAGACAGACTTCCCTACTGGATGGGACCCACAATATACCTTGCCTTCCTGCCCTGGGGGGCCAGGGAGATGTAAGTGGGCAGAGGCTGGTCAACGGATGCCATTAACTGTTAAAAGCAATTCTCAACATATGACCGCAATTTTGAGCCCAAAATTTTCATCGCTAAGCGAGACCTTTGTTAAGTGGGTTTTTCCCGCTTTGCGACCTTCCCTGCCACAGTGGTGAAGCCAATCACAACCGTTCTTAAGTCAGTAACACAGTTGTTAGTCTATCACAGTCCTTTCAATAGTTCCAAGAAGGCCCATTTGCACCACTCAGGTGACCTTGAGGACACAGACAAACCTCCAGGTGGCCTCAATGACTCTCTAAAAGGATGCAAATAACTGTTCTGCCCCAGCTATGGACCCCAAAGAACGCAGCACACACAAAATCTATACAAAGCTTATTTTACTCAAATAACTCAGTCTTTTTCAACCAAAGGCTGTTAATAAACTGTCTTAACAGCCTACAAGAGTTCTAAGATAAAGTAATCATAGTCTTACTAGGGTTGGCAGAAAGCCCAGAAGCAATTTTTCAGAGAATCCAAACAGTGAACTAAAGTTGTTCCCTACAGCTTGCTGCAATTGGTGTTCCTCCTTAAATAGGCTAAAAGAGTAGCCAGTTAGCCCCAAGCCTTACTGTCGAGGAGACCTCCTCCTGAGGAGCCACTCCTGCCTTTTGGCAGCTCTGCGCACCCGTGCATGAAGAAGAGGCTCCTCCTATTTGTCTTCTTCACTTAAAGGAGCTTCTGGAGGTTCTGAAGGCCCTGGCTGAATCCCCGCCTCTGGCACCACATCTTCTCCAGCCTCCTCATTGTCCGACTCAAGCACAGTCTGCTGGTGCAGCACCACACCAGCCTCCTCATTGTCAGAATAAACTACAATCTGCACAGGCCGCTGACAGGCCACAATATTAACCAGCTGCCTGCAAGGCCTTGAGTTTGACACTCTTGTGCTATCCGGAAGGGTTATCTGACCTGCTGAATTGGACTATAAAGCAGGAAAGTTACCTGTGAGCAAAGTGTAAGGTTGACATATCAAAGGTAGCGCGCTAAGTTGGGCTGAAATGCAATCAAATCATTTGCGTTTCAGTTGTGAGTCTCTACCCAGCCGCTTTGGCCTGTTGTGCGAACTTTGCCATCTTGGCGGTTTTAAAGGCTGAAATTTTATCACACAAAACCAGGATAGGGATTTTCGGGGTGGGCAGAGCCTTTTAAGCAAACAAAGCAATTATGTTTTGCTCGTCTGGACCGAGGGGTGTGTTTTTGTGTACATTAAGTCACCTTACAGTTGTAGTGCGGCATATATTTTTTTGCTTAAGAGAACGTTGAAAGAAAGTCTGGTTTTTTATAACGGAATCTGAATTTAATGGATCGCTGGGGGGGCGGAGGGGGGAAAGGAAATCTGAATGTACGTCTTCTGAATAATTCCCTTAATTATGTCATTAACATAAGTGGCATCCTTTGCAGTAAAATATCACTTTAATGGACAGAAGCCTTGATTTAATGACCATTAGAGCCTGTTGAATGAGGAGGCGATTCAAATGGACCATGGGTTTGTTATTCTCTTAAACAGGTTTAACAAAGAAAGAGTGTCTTTACTACAGTTCTGTTTGTTTCGTCTGTGGAGTTGAGAAACTCGCAGACGGAAGGAAGTGTTCATGGGGACTTTTAAGACAATAACCATCACGAAAAGGTCATAAAAATCGAGTGTGGCTCATTTAACAACTACCTAGCTTGGCAAAGGCAATGATGGCCATAAGTTGAGGATTTCCTGCAATGGATTTTTATTATGGGATGCATCAGAACTGCATTGGGTAAAATAGCCAGTAATAAAGAAAACCATTTAGCACTTAATGCTCCAAAATAGCGAGAGGTCCTTCTACTGAGCTGGTTCGGCATGGAGTGAATGGGATGGCCTTGCGTTGAGCAAGCGGACAAGTTGAAAAATCCTCCCTGTATTTTTTAGCGGGTGAGAATCCTGGGGTGTTTGACTGCTCCCCCTTCATTCTTCTCCTACAGACCGGCTTCACCCCTCTTCACATTGCAGCACATTACGAGAATCTCAACGTGGCCCAGCTTCTACTCAACCGTGGAGCAAGTGTCAATTTCACCCCCCAGGTAGGTGCAGAGCGCGTGCTGATGCTATAGCACTGAATTTCCTAACCGTGGCCATTTCCAGGAATACGGATTTCAACTCCCAGAATTCCATAGCCAGCAGAGAATTGCTGAGAATTCTGGGGGTTGAAGTCCACTCACTTTCAAATTGCCAAGGGCAGTGATGGCTTTTATTTTTAGGCCAGAAAAAGCATTTTTATTTTTGGAGACCTTTAAATAATGTATAATGCTGTTCTTATATTTTCAAGTTCCTTTTTTAAAAAAGTTTCGTATTTTTATTCATAAATATTTTGAATGCAGTGTATTGTCAGGGTATATCATTTACAAAAAAAAAGAGTCAGGATCAAACTGCTGGCAGTGGGCAGAGGGAAGGAAGGAAAGAAGGAAGGAAGGAAGGAAGGAAGGAAGGAAGGAAAGAAGGAAGGAAGGAAGGAAGGAAGGAAGGAAGGACAATAGCAATAGCACTTAGACTTTTATACCGCTTTACAGTACTTTACAGCCCTCTCTAAGAGTCAGCCTCTTGCCCCCAACAATCTGGGTCCTCATTTTAGCCTTTTCCGATGGAAGGCTAAGTCAATCTTGAGCCAGTCAGGATTGAACTCCTGGCAGCGGGCAGAGTTAGCCTGCAATACTGCATTCTAACCACTGAGCGGCAGGGAGGGAGGGAAGGAGAGAAGGAAGGGAAGGAAGGAAGGAAGGAAGGAAGGAAGGAAGAGCACTTAAACCTATATCTCGCTTCACAGTGGTTTAGTTTAGTTTAGTTTAGTTTAGTTTAGTGTCATTGCATCCCGTACAATGAAATTAAATGCCATCTTTGCAGCCTTCCCTAAGCGGTTTGCAGAGTCAGCCTATTGCCCGCAACAATCTTGGTCCTCATTTTACCGACCTCGGAAGGATGGAAGGCCGAGTCAACCTTGAGCCAGTCAGGATCGAACTGCGGGCAGTGGGCAGAATTAGCCTGCAAAACTGCATTCTAACCACTGCGTCACCACGGATCTCTTTTCTGCTGCTTTATTTTAGGGAAGGGATAAGTTTCTTGTTTTTTCAAAGAGTCAAAAGGGATTCAGGTGCCAGTTGGATTGTCTGAAAATGAACATTTCACTCTAAATGGACTCTGGCCATCATGTCCTGCAAGGTCCTGCAGTTTCCTGACAGAGATCTCACCTCATTTCTTCCCCCATCTCTCTCTCTCTGCCCCCATAGAATGGCATCACCCCACTGCACATCGCCTCTCGCCGCGGCAACATCATAATGGTGCGGTTGTTGCTTGACCGGGGAGCTCACATTGAGGTTCGCACCAAGGTAAGTGTGCCACCAGATGGATTGTTTGTGGAGGAGACTGGAACAGAGAGACCTGGCATCCAAAACGGGCCGCGTGGAGACTCTTGGGAGGGGAGGGACAGCGTGGATGGGGCCACCCGAAAATCAGCTAGCCGGCATGCACATGTCTGCTAGATCTGAGTTAGGGCAACAGCTCGCGTGCCCATGGATATGGCTTTGCTCGGTGCTTCCAGCAGCGCTCAGTTGGTGCGCTAATAACAGCATTGCAGGGTATAAAAACCTATGAAATATGTCTTGATTCATGCCACACCTTTTAAAATGCTACCGTTTCTACAGGATGAATTGACCCCGTTACACTGTGCCGCCCGCAATGGGCATCTACGAATTGCTGAAATCTTGCTGGACCACGGAGCGCCCATCCAAGCAAAGACCAAGGTGAGAAGCCTGGAGAAATACTGTATACATGTACATAGCAGGAGAAACGAACCTTGCGAGTTTATCAGACGGATGGCCTAGGGAACAAAGCTGTTGCAGAATCTGGAAGTCCTGTTAGAAATACTTCAAAACCTCCTCCCAGAGGGGAGCAACAGAAACAGACCATGGAGTGGGTGTGTGGGGTCTCTAGCAATGCTTCGAGTTCTAAGCACATAGTGCTTCTAAGCAGCATTTTGAATCTCAGGAAGGGAGCTTCCTATAATCTTCTCCACTGTCTTCACCACTCTCTGTAGGGACTTTTTATCTCAGATGCTGCTGCCACCAAACCAAACCGGGATGCAGTTTGTTAAAATGCTCTCAATTGTTCCTCTGTAAAAAGTGGCCAGGACAGGAGGAGAAAGATGTGCTCTCCTCATCCAATCACTGATTTGCACGCTTGCCTATTCCCTAAGTACCCCTTGCAAGGCCATTCTATGCTCATCCTTCTTTCCTTGTTCTAGAATGGCCTCTCCCCCATCCACATGGCTTCCCAAGGTGACCACTTAGACTGTGTGCGGCTTCTGCTGCAGTACAACGCCGACATTGATGACATCACATTGGATCACTTGACCCCACTGCATGTGGCTGCCCACTGTGGCCACCACCGGGTGGCCAAAATCCTGCTCGATAAGGGCGCCAAGCCTAATGCGCGGGCCCTGGTGAGTAGAGGCCAGCGAAATAAGGCGAGGCCAGGCAGATACCTGCAATGCATCGCTGATTGGTCTCCTTTCCCTGCAGAACGGCTTCACTCCACTGCACATAGCCTGTAAGAAGAACCACATCAGGGTGATGGAACTTCTTCTGAAGACGGGGGCCTCCATCGACGCCGTGACGGAGGTAACCGAGCCTCATGGGTTCAGGAATCTACTGATTTCTGTAGAGCTGGCCTCAAGTAAATGAGAGTTCCTAACTACAGTATAGAGAAAGGGATGGAGGCAAATACAGAGTTAGAATTCATTTATTTTCCTCTCGTTTTTCTCTCGCCAGTCGGGTCTCACTCCTCTTCATGTGGCCTCCTTCATGGGAAATCTTTCTATTGTCAAGATCTTGCTCCAACGGGGAGCATCTCCCAATGTTTCCAACGTGGTGAGCAAAACATTAAGTGACTGGACTGATTGTTTCTTTCGAATAATTTTTTTTAAAAAATACTTTATTAATTTTTTATAGATACAAAAAGTTTTCATTTCTATTTACAACGGATATGCAGTGTTTATACATATATACTGTATTTTCCTGCGTATAAGACTACTTTCTAACACACAAAAATCTTCTCAAAAGTCGGGGGTCGTCTTATACGCCGGGTCTCATTCTCCTGTAACCAGGCAGACCAGCCCATAAGGCTCTGATGAGCCTTAAATGGCTCTGAGGAGGGTCGTCTTATACGCCCAGTCGTCTTATACGCCGGAAAATACGGTACATAAAATTGCTTGGTGTCACTTTTACCATTTGTTATTATTTATTTAACACACCTTTTACTCCTGTTTTTTGTTTTTTGTTTTTCGTTCATCCATTCGTACCACCTTTCCCACACAGTATAGTAATCTGAGTTTTCATCGTTATTTAATTCATAGGTTAATTTGCTCATCTCTGCACACTCTTAATACCTTCCTAAGTACGAGTTCTTCTGGTGGCAGGGTTTTTTCCTTCCAGTATTGGGCATAAGCCATCCTAGCAGCTGTAGTTATATGTATCATTAAGTGGGTCTTTGTTTTTCCAAATCTCTTCTTCGCTATTCCCAGGAGAAATAATTCCGGTATCAGCTCTACTTCTTCTCTAATTATTTCTTGTAACCATCTCCCAATTATGGTCCAATATTTTTTCGCTTTGGGGCATGTCCACCACATGTGAAAGAAGGTGCCCTGACCGTGGCCACATTTCCAACAATTCGGGGACATGTTAGGGAACATCTTCGATAGTCTAGCAGGCGCTAAGTACCACCTATGGAGCATTTTATAGTGATTCTCCTTATATTATTATTATTATTCTTTCGAATAATTTATACGGCTCTAATTGTATGTTCCAAGCATGGGTTTCATCCCATCCAGTTTCGGTAATGGCAACAATGTCATACTTAATCAATTAAATTAATTAATTAAACGAACCGATGAGCTTAATTGATTTTGAAGCTTAGTTTTAAACTTTAATTAGGTAATTCATTAACTAATTAATGAAAACATGAATCAATGGAACAGCTTGCCTTCGAAAACAGCGTATGCTCTATTGCTGGAAGTTTTTAAGAAGAGATTGAACAGAATGGTATATGGTCTCCTGCTTCAATAGCGGGTTGGACTAGAAGACCTCACAAGATTCCAACTCAATTATTCTGTAATCAAAAAATGTCTTGGGAAGAGTCAAAACCAGAGGTGGGCTTAGCAAGGGGTTTTCTGCCTGGTTGCTGGGTGGGTGTGGCCATGGTGGGCGTGGCCTAATCGGCCTCCTGCACCATGGCAGGGGGTGGGGTGTCTTTTGCCCTCCCCGGGCTCCGGAGGCTTTTCTTGAGCCTCCGGGAAGGCAAAAATGGCCTCCCCAGGCTCCAGAGGCCCTCTGGAGGCCGGAAACGGTCCTGAACTTCTGATGGGCCCGTTTTTCACCCTATCTGAACCTCTGCGCAAACCCTGCACTTACCTGCATCCAAAACGGTCCACATGGGAACTCCTGAGAAGGGAGGGGCAGAATGGGCGGGGCCAGCCAAGAGTCGGATTTGGGGGTTCTCCGAACTGCACAGAATCTTAGCTACAGATTCTCCCGAACCCTTGCAAACCCCCAGAAGCCCACCCCTGGTCAAATCCACAAGAAAAATTTGGAGGGTATAAGCCCGTGATGGCGAACCGTGGAACCATATCGGTGGGCACACAAGCGTTGCCCTAGCTCAACTTTGGCACGCATGCACACGCCCGCCAACTAATTTTTGGGCCTTCTGGGCCCACCAGAAGTCAGGAAACAAGCTGTTTCTGGCCTCCGGAGGGCCTCTAGGGGGTGGGGAAAGGCCGTTTTTTGCCCTCCCCAGGCTCCTAGAAAGGCTTTGGAGCCTGGCTAGGATGAAAAACGAGCCAAGTGGACCCACCAAGCCATGGTGGGTGAAAGCATGGGGATCGTGGGGGGTTGCCACACGCATGCATTGGGGAGTGGGGTGCATTGAATTATGGGTGTGAGCACGCATGTGCGCGACCCCCCCCCACTCCCCTCTGCTTTTGGCACGCGACGGCAAAAAGTTTAGCCATCACTGGTATAAGCAAGATTTGTTTTACTAGAGAAATGCACTTAATGTCTTTTTTCATCCTCTACCTCTATATCTGTGATGTGTTTATGGAAACGGCCAGATATTATTTATTTGACTTCCCGGTCTGACCTTGTATAGCTTTTGGAGATGAAAATGTTCTTCAGGGGAAAAAAAAACCAGACAATCTCCTCACCTGAATCTTTCCGTCTTCGAATTCTGAAGGAGGAGGCTGATGGGAATTTTTCTCAGCTCCGAATGCTCTCTGATTTTATTCTCTTCTTCTATTGGCACAGAAAGTAGAGACACCCCTCCACATGGCCGCTCGGGCCGGGCACAGCGAGGTAGCAAAGTACCTTCTCCAGAACAAAGCCAAAGTCAATGCCACAGCGAAGGTGGGTATCTGTCTGTCTTTGGGATCAATAAGTCCCCGTGAATGGCTTCCCTTCTTAGTGGTTGCATGTAGGAGAAAAACAGGGAGAGCTGAGAGGTGGAGTTAAACGAATCATCTGCCTAGTGTCATTACATGGCCGCAAACAGTTCAAGTCCAACCCCTCTTGAATTCCGTTGACCCTTATCTGGAACTGAGTTAGTGTTGAAATTTAGTTGATTAGATTTAGTCGACCCCCCCTTTGAGTGGCGTGGGAGTAGGAATGGATTTCTAGAGGGGGGGAAATTACAGACTACAGGAACCATTTGCACCACTCAAGTGACTCTGAGGACACCGAAAAAACCTCCAAGGGCTTCAAGGACCCTCTAAAAGGATGCAAAGGACCTTGTGGATACTCCACAAGGAGTATCAATCCTTCCATTCTCCACCATCCAGTCTGTTAAAGGATTAAAAATAGGGTTTTTTTTGCTACTAATAGATCGTGGTCTGATACGCAGATAAATGCATTAGCAAGAAATCGACTGACGAGTCTAGAGAAACTATTTGGTTTAATAAAAACATATAAAAACAAAATCTACAAAGAGGCATCAACAGCTTGCAAGATTCTTCTCTTAGCAAAGTCCATCAGCTCCAGTTTTCTTCCCAAAGGTGGAGGCTCTCTCTGTTCTTTGTCAGCCTTCTCGGGAGCAAGGCAGTGACTTAGTTCTCGTAGCGATCTCAGCCCATAGTGACTTCAGCTGCTCAGCTCTCCGCTGACGAATCTCTACTAGTTTCTCTCTTGTTTCAGAGGCTCTGAAGAAGGTCTGGTCCTGCAGCTAGTTATATACACCTTTCTGACTGTTGGAAAGTGCAGGGGAAACTCAGAGCCAGGAAGCTGTGCTCTGATTGGTCCATTTAAACAGTTCACCAAACAATCATGCTGAGAGGTTTTTACCTCCAACAGAGTCAGAGCTGAAGATGCTTCTGGATGAGAAGCGAAATGTCTTTAAAAGAAACACACAAGAAAGTCCAGTTGCCTCCTGGATAAAGCACCTTTGGGACAGTTGACTAGATTCTTCTGTAGGGGGTCTCCCAACCTGGCAACTTTTAAGATGTGTGGATTTCAACTCCCAGAATTCTTCAGCCAGCCATGTTGCCGAGTTTGGAAACCCCTGGAATCATGAGATGGCTTGAAGGACACCTCATAAAGTTCTTCCTGTGTTCCTGCAACTCATTGGCTCAAAACCCAACCTGGTCCTAGCCTAGTGACTTCCTCGTACGAGGACAGTTTCATGTCCCTTCTTTGGGGCAGCGTGGAAAAGACAGGGCCACGCCACAAGCTAGGATGAGAAAGGTGTGTCTTTCTCCTTTTAGGACGATCAGACGCCGTTGCACTGTGCCAGCCGCCTCGGCATTGCACCATGGTCAAGCTGCTCCTGGAGAGCGGCGCCGATGCTAACCTCGCCACCACCGCTGGACACGCGCCACTGCACATCACGGCCCGCGAGGGCCACCTGGATTGTGTTTGTGCTCTCCTAGACAAAGAGGCTTCCCAGACTGCCATGACTAAGGTTGAGAAAGAAGGTCTTCCCTTCCCTTCTTCCTTCTCCTCCCTTCCCTTTCCTCCCTTACCTCCCCTTCTTCCTTTCCTTTCCTTTCCTTTCCTTTCCTTTCCTTTCCTTTCCTTTCCTTTCCTTTCCTTTCCTTTCCTTTCCTCTCCTCTCCTCTCCTCTCCTCTCCTCTCCTCTCCTCCTCTCCCCTCTCCTCCCCTCCCCTCCCCTCCCCTCCCCTCCCCTCCCTCCCCTCCCCTCTCCTCTCCTCTCCTCTCCTCTCCTCTCCTCTCCTCTCCCCTTCCCTTCCCTTCCCTTCCCTTCCCTTCCCTTCCCTCCCCTCCCCTCCCCTCCCCTCCCCTCCCCTCCCCTCCCCTCCCCTCTCCTCTCCTCTCCTCT
>CM075967.1:38209870-38292974 GCA_038048745.1 Coluber constrictor foxii
AAGTGTTGCTCCCCAAGGGGGCATCTCCGCACAGCGTGGCCTGGGTAAGAGGCATGTTGAGACAGGGGCTCCCCCGTGGCTGCCTTTTGGGGAGGGGGGGCTGCAAGGATGCCCTGAGGGCAGTTATTACAGGGCCCTGTTCCGCCACCCGTCTGCAGCACAGGGCAAACTCCATGCACATATGAGAATTTGGGAGAGAGGTCTCAGTGGTCTCTGCCTTCCCTTCCCTTCCCTCCCTTAAGCTCACCCAAAACACCAAAAAAAGCAGGCAGGCAGGCAGGGAAGCAAAGAAGGAAGGAAGGGAAGACGGAAGGAAGGAAAGAAAGAAGGAGAAAGGAAGGAAGGGATGAAGGAAGGAAGGAAAGAAAGGAAGGGAAGAAGGAAGGAAGGAGAAAGAAAGGAAAGAAGGAAGGAAAGGCAGGGAAGAGAAAAGGAAGAAGGAAGGGAAGAAGGAAGGAGAGAAAGAAAGAAAGAGGGAAGGAAGGAAGGAGACAGAAAGGAAATAAGAAGGAAGGAAAGGAAGGAAGGAGAAAGGAAAGGAAGGGAAGAAGGAAGGGAAGAGAAAGAAAGGGAAGAAGGAAGGAAAGGAAGGAAAGAAGAAAGAGGGAAGGAAGGAAACAGAAAGGAAATTAGGAAGAAGGAAAGAAAGGAAGGAGAAAGAAAGGAAAGGAAGGGAAGAAGGAAGGAAGGAAGGAAGGAAGGAAGGAGAAAGGAAGGGAAGAAGGAAGGAAGGAAAGAAAGGAGAAAGGAAGGAAGGGATGAAGGAAGGAAGGGAAGAAAGGAAGGGAAGAAGAAAGGAAGGAGAAAGAAAGGAAAGAAGGAAGGAAAGGCAGGGAAGAGAAAGGGAAGAAGGAAGGAGAGGAAGAAAGAAAGAGGGAAGGAAGGAAGGAAACAAAGGAAATAAGAAGGAAGGAAAGGAGAGAAAGAAAGAGAAGGAAGGAAGGAGAAATGGAAGGAAGGAAGGAAGGAAGGAAGAAGGAAGGAAGGAAGGAAGGAAGGAAGGAAGGAAGGAAGGAAGGAAGGAAGGAAGGAAGGAGCGAGCATTCTTTGGAGAATAGGTCAAATATTCCCGGTGACAGCCTCTCAAATATTGGAAGACTGCAAAGTCTTCTCTTTGTTGGGGTAGACATACCTAATTCCCTTACCTGGTCATCATACAGTTTCACTCCCAGCCCCTTGGAGCTCCAACCATGCCAGAAGGGCTTTGGTTCTAGCTCCTTGAGGACCAAAGGCGTGGAGTCATTGGCCCTTCTGATTTCTCTGCCACTTTCCTGCTGATCTCTCCTACGACAGAACGGATACACTCCTTTGCACATCGCAGCCAGGCAGAACCAAATGGAGGTGGCTTGCAGCCTACTGCAATATGGTGCTTCCGCCAATGCGGAATCCACGCAGGGAATGACGCCACTACACCTGGCGGCCCAGGAGGGCCATGCCGACATGGTGGTGCTGCTCCTTTCCAAGCAGGCGAATGGCAACCTTGGGAACAAGGTGAGTAGGTCGTTTTTCTTTTGTTACCTCCTCGGAAAGATGGCGGGGACATGGGGAAGGGTGGAGGGGAGCAATCTGTTCTGTGATTTTTTCCAATATTTTAAGGGTACCCCTCAGGTGCCCAGGATAACCTGTAACCTTCTGCATGTGAACTCTAATCTCTCCATCATTGTGTTCTTCTTATGAGCATCTAAATGTCCCTTGGAAGAGTTAGAATGTGGACTCAATTGAAGTTCATTCTGGCTTTGTATATTATGAAATTCATTCTGGCTTAGTTGGGCTAGGACCAGTGGTGGTATTGAACCAGTCCTATCCGGTTTGGGCAAATCAGTAGCGGCGGCTGTGGGAGTCTCTGCCCACTCGCCCGGACGTGACCACCTCAACGCATGCATGGAGGAGGTGTGCACGATCACATTTGTGAATCAGTAGCGAATGTAAGTGAATCTCACCCCTGCTATAACTCTTTGATTCTATTAATATTTTTTCCCGGGTGGATTTATTTCTGGAAAGGGTCATCTTGGTGGCCTTATTATGTCTGGCAACACTTCCCTTAATGGGAAGGCTGAAAAACAGTTCTGTCATATTCCTTAAATACCTCATGTTCAGAGTGGGGTCTCTATAGGAGAATTCCTACGGGATTTCCAAGAAACAATTCAATCCAATAAATGGGAATCTAGAGTGGTCCTCTTTCCATTGTCCTGTCGTTTTTTTGCTCATTTAAAGGAGTTCTTCCTCCATTCGATAGTCCAGTGTTTCTCAACTTCGGCTACCTTAAGAGTTGTCTGCTCCCAGAATTCCCCAGACAACGTGCTTCCTGGAGAATTCTGGGAGGTGAAGTGTTCTGTCCATGCCACACAAACAGACACACACTCAGACAGTCGGGGGTTAGATAAACTGGCAGGCAACCAATTAGTCCGATAAGACACTTGGCAGCAATCCCAGCAGCTGCTTGCCAAGACCTTTAACAACTTAGCAGAAAATACACACCACAATTGTCCAGAAATAATAGCTGAAGCCGAAATGCAGGAATAAATCTGAAGACTCCAAGGGATTTACTAGTTTTGTCCATCACAGAGTTGAAGGCTTAACTCACTCCCTTTTATAGCCTGTGCGGTGTGGTCCAGTGAGTCAGCTAATCACGGGCATGCCTTTTCTTCTGTTGCGCGCACCTGTCTCTGCGACGCTGGTGAGGGTCCAGCCAAGACTCATTACCCTCATCACTGTCCACCTGTGGCTGCAGGGACGTGCTTGGCTCTGGGCCTATCTCTTGCCCTTCGGTGTCCTCTGGAGGCACTGCCAGAGAGGAGAGTCCTGGAGAAGGAGGCCTTGCCAACTCCTCTCCCTCACTCTCAGAGTTCTCTCCTGCTGATGACACAGGCTCAGGCAACGGAGCCACAACATGAAGTCCACACATTTTAAAGCGATCTGGTTAGGGATTCTGGGAGCAGATGTCCACCAGGGGTGGGATTCAGCTGGTTCGGACTGGTTCGGACGAATCAGATGCTAATTTTATATCTGGTTTGCCGAACTGGTAGTTACAAGGACTGGCTGGCCTCGCCCACATGGCCCCTCTGGAGCCTGGGGAGGACAAAAATGCCCCCCCCCCGCCATGGTGCAGGAGATCAAGTAAGCCATGCCCAGCATGGCTACACCCACCCAGCAACTGGGGAGAGAACTGGTTGCTAAAATTTTTGAATCCCACCCCTGATGTCCACCCATTTTAAAGTTGCTTGAGGGTAAGAAACACTGTTCTAGATCCAAATCTAGTTAATCTTGTAATCCTTCCAGAAGTCTCAGGTGAGGGACCCCGACTTGATTTTCCTTGCCTCTACAAATAGCAGATGTTTTTCTTTAACAGTATTTCCAAGGGTACAGCTTATATACGCAACACAACAGAGTTGTGCAATTGTCCCAAGCACCTCTTGTAAAAGTACTGTGGTGCGGTGGCCCAGAGGTGGAGCTCTTGCCTCACGGTCAGGAGGCTGTGAGTTCGATCCTAGGTAGAGGCTGATAATTCTCTCTCTGGGTGCAATGAGAATTTATCTGCTGAACAAAATTCTGCATTGGCAACAGGAAGGGCATCCGGCCATTCAAACACTCTGCTAACTCCATTCAGTTGCCCAGACTCCACCCAAGGAATTACTGGGTCATTAAATGATGACACACACCTCTTGTAAAAGTACTACAGGGGAACAAGAGATATTTTTGTTAAGAGAGTGAAAACAGCCATGGATGAAAGCGTGCATCAGAAGTCCAGCGAGCGAGGCAATCATCATACCAATTATGCGTAGCATTGGTAAACGTCTTTCCATGCTTTAAGGCATCTGCTAGGGATTAGTAAAAAGGGACACAGTGGCTCAGGGGCCAAGACACTGAACTTTTTGATCGGAAGGTTGGCAGTTCAGTGGTTCGAATCCCTAGCGCCGCATAACGGGGTGAGCTCCCGTTCCTTATACCAGCTTCTGCCAACCTAGCAGTTCGAAAGTACGTAAAAAATGCAAGTAGAAAAATAGGGGCCATCTTTGGTGGGAAGGGAATAGTGTTCCATGTGCCTTTGGCGTTGAGTCATGCTGGCCACATGACGACGGAGAAGTCTTTGGACAGCACTGGCTCTTCGGCTTTGAAACGGAGATGAGCACCGCCCCCTAGAGTCAGGAACGACTAGCACATATGTGTGAGGGGAACCTTTACTTTTACTTAGCGATTAGCAACTGGATGGAATCTGTTGCTTTCTCCTGTTTATTCGTGGGTTTTCTA
This sequence comes from Coluber constrictor foxii, assembly GCA_038048745.1. Taxonomy (NCBI): domain Eukaryota; kingdom Metazoa; phylum Chordata; class Lepidosauria; order Squamata; family Colubridae; genus Coluber; species Coluber constrictor. The sequence continues at coordinate 38,214,119 of CM075967.1, forward strand.
TAAACACTATCTTTTTGGCCACTGTTGAAGGAGATCAAATTTTCTACTTACCAGCAGTATTCCTCTTTAGTTTGTACAATTTTTTTTTAAATTTTTTATTTTACTGAAAATAAAGATCTGCCCCTGAGCCTTTCTGGCTTCTTTTCATTACAAAAATAAAATGAGATAGAGTGAGGAAATACCATCTGTGTCAGTCTGCCATGCACTCCTCCTTGGACGTTTTACTTGGCTCGTGAACAGCCCCGAGCTGTTGTAGGTTGTCCTCGAAACGCTACCCTCGGAGTTTTTCCCCAAACAGAGACCCACAAACCACCTGCTGTGGCAAGCGGGAAAAAGGACAGCACACCATCTGGAAAGCTGTGGAGGGAAGGGGCTGAACCTCCGGGCCTGATCCTAATCAGGACTTGAGCTATAGGAAGTAGAAGCATTTTGCTGGCTTTTGCAGATCCAGATTGAGCCCAGATGAATTTAGCTCTGACCTTGATAGAATAGAATAGAGTAGAGTAGAGTAGAGTAGAGTAGAGTAGAGTAGAGTAGAGTAGAGTAGAGTAGAGTAGAGTAGAGTAGAGAGTAGAGTAGAGTAGAGAGGAGTAGAACAGAACGGAACGGAACGGAAAAGGAATAGGAATAGGAATAGGAATAGGAATAGGAATAGGAATAGGAATAGAATAGAATAGAATAGAATAGAATAGAATAGAATAGAATAGAATAGAATAGAATAGAATAGAATAGAATAGAATAGAATAGAATTAGAGTAGAGTAGAGTAGAGTAGAGTAGAGTAGAGTAGAGTAGAGTAGAGTAGAGTAGAGTAGAATGGAATGGAATGGAATAGAATAGAATAGAATAGAATAGAATAGAATAGAATAGAATAGAATAGAATAGAATAGAATAGAATAGAATAGAATAGAATAACAGAGTTGGAAGGGACCTTGGAGGTCTTCTAGTCCAACCCCCTGCTTAGGCAGGAAACCCTACACCACTTCTGAGAAATGGTTATCCAATATCGGCCATAGTTTGAGGACTGATGATGTAGAGAATGGCTGGATCATTTCTCTCAATGGAAGGGGGTTATCCAGAGATCGATCAATCAACTCAATCAATCAGAATAGAGCTGGAAGACAACACGCGGGGATGAAAGCCTGTTGAGCATCTTCATAGGACCAATGTCTATGGAGATTCTCAACCCAAAGGTCCTTTTTCAAGAGGCAACTTGACTTTCTTGAGTTTTCTCTTTTTTTAAAGACGTTTTGCTTCTCATCCAAGAAGCTTCTTGAGGTCTGATAGGAGGATTCATAGGATTCAGTTTCCAGATTCTTCGTTGAGCAACTTGGAATGTTTTTCATTCCAGAGCGGCCTCACTCCCCTCCACCTAGTGGCCCAAGAAGGACACCTCCAGGTGGCAGACAACTTGCTCAGGCATGGAGTCCAAGTGGACGCAACGACTCGGGTGAGTCCCTCTATTGTCCCACAAGACCAGTGGGAGGAGCCAGCCCCCGGTGGGAGGAGCCCAGCCCCCCAGTGGGAGGAGCCAGAGAATTGCTAGCAAGGGAACAAATTGGGTGGGTTAAGACGGAGAGAAAGGGAATATAATGAACTGAGGTGAGATTGTTTCTTCTGATGTTTACCTCCGATCTTGCAAGGATGGGGAGACCATAATATTTATTTTATTTGTTTGTTTATTTGTATCCTGCCTTTATTGTTTGTTTTTTTTTAAAAATAACACGCCCCTCCTCAAGCATTTCATATACCATTTCAGATAAGTGACTGTCTCTAATTTCTTTTAAAAACTCCAATGATGGAGCATCCCATGATTCTGAAGGCCTAAAACGGGGACTAGAATCCGTCCTCTCCTGGTTCCAGAGCGGGCTGTGGAGTTCGCGGAGAGGCTGTGAGGCCGTAGCAGTAGTTGTGAGGTCTATCCTTGTTTATTTTTGCCTTCCAGATGGGTTACACCCGTTGCATGTGCTTGCCATTACGGGAATATCAAGCTGGTGAAATTTCTGCTACAGCATCAGGCTGATGTCAACTGCCAAAACCCAAGGTATGGAACAGGACCAGGGGTGAAATCAGCAGGTTCTGACAGGTTCTGGAGAACCGGTTAGGGAAATTTTTGAGTAGTTCGGAGAACCGGCAAATGCCACCTCTTCCTGGCCCCAGAGTGGGGTGGGAATGGAGATTTTGCAATATCCTTCCCCCAGGAGTGGGATGAATGGGGATTTTGCAGTATCCTTCCCCTAGGAGTGGGGAGGGAATGGGGATTTTGCAGAATTATTCCCTGGAGTGGGAAGGAATGGGGATTTTGCAATATCCTTCCCCCAGGAGTGGGGAAGGAATGGGGATTTTTGCAGTATCTTCCCCTAGGAGTGGGGAGGGTATCTGGGATTTTGCAGATTTAATTATTCCCCAGGAATGGGGAGGGAATGGGGATTTTGCAGTATCCTTCCCCCAGGAGTAGGGAGGGAATGGGGTTTTTGCAGTATCCTTTCCCCTGCCACACCAGCAAGCCACATCACACACACCACGCCCAGCAGTAGGTAAAAAAAAATTGAATTTCACCACTGGACAGGACTGTCCGCAGAGATAGGCGGATAAGGTCAAAAGAGTCAAGATGGAAGCCTCAACCAAGCTACTGATGCCCCACCCCATTTTATGGATGGCGGAAGTCCTTGACATGCCTACTGTTGGAGGGCCACAATGCCATTTTCATTGCTCTGTCTCTCTCTCTCTCTCTCTCTTTTTTCCCCCCCTTTCAGCTGGGTTACGCCTCTGCACCAGGCAGCTCAACAAGGTCACACCGACATAGTCACCCTTTTTGCTTCAAGCACGGGGCTTTCGCCCAACGAAGTCAGTCGGTGAGTGTGGAAATCCAAGAGCTGGCTGTGTGTGAGCCACAGCAGCACAGGCCGGCTCGTCTTGCCTAAGTTGACTCTCCCTTGGTGCACTCCGGTGGTATAATTTTATCAGGCCTGCCAAATTCAGGTTCGCAGTAGAATTTGGAATGTGTTTTGAACAATAGTTGACCACACAATCCCGGTCAGGATTTGCATAATTGTGAATGATCAGCCTTCCTTCCTTCCTTCCTTCCTTCCTTCCTTCCTTCCTTCCTTCCTTTCCTTCCTTTCCTTCCTTCCTTCCTTCCTTCCTTCCTTCCTTCTATCTCTTTCTTTCCTTCCTTCCTTCCTTCCTCCCTCCTCCTTCCTCTTTCTCTCTTCCTTCCTTCCTCTTTGGTTCCTTCCTTCCTCTCTCTCTTCTCTCTCTTCCTTCCTCCCTCCCTCCCTCCTTCCTTCCTTCCTTCCTTCCCTCTCTCTTCTCTCCTTCCTTCTTCTTTCTTTCTTTCTTTCTTCTTTCTTTCTTTCTTTCTTTCTTTCTTTCTTTCTTTCTTTCTTCTTTCTTCCTTTCTTCCTTTCTTCCTTTCTTCCTTTCTTTCTTTCTTCCCCTCCTTCCTCTCCTTCTTCCTTTCTCTTCCTTTTCCCTCTTTCCTCTCTCTCTTTCTCTCTCTCTTCTTTCTTCCTTCCTTCCTTTCCTCTCTCTCTCTCTTCCTCCTTCCTACCTTCTTCTTTCTTTCTTTCTTCTTTCTTCTTTTCTTTCTTTCTTTCTTCTTTCTTTCTTTCTTTCTTTCTTTCTTTTCTTTCTTTCTTTCTTTCTTTCTTTCTTTCTTTCTTTCTTTTTCTTTCTTTCTTTCTTTCTTTCTTTCTTTCTTTCTTTCCTCTCTCTCTCTCTCCTTCCCTCCCTCCTTTCATCCCTTCAACATATAAAATACAAAGAAACATAGAAATAGGAAATTAGGGGAAGGAGAAAGAATGGGGAAAAGAAAGTATGAAATACAAGGCAAAAAAAGAAAAAAAAAGCATTGACTTCCAACTCTTTTTAGCATAGTACAAGATAAAAACATCCCAGCCTCAACTTTTTACTTTTACACATCAGTATATAATTAGCCATTTCTATAATGGCAAATCTATCTGATCAGCAGAACCAAAGTCAAAATTCCATATATTTTTTTTCATGCCAAATTTCAGAAGTGGTATCCAAGGGAACAACGTTCTTAAACGCATTCTCCTCTTCAAATAAAATGCTCGATTTAACCGTTCCTGCTTTATCTTCCTTGCTATGGAAATAGGATGCGTTTCTGTTTGCACCTAATAATCTTTGTGGTACTTCCACCCATTTTATTAGCAAGGTTCACTTTCTATAAAATAGAATAACAGAGTTGGAAGGGACCTTGGAGGTCTTCTAGTCCAGCCCCCTGCTTAGAAAGGAAACCCTACACCACTTCAGACAAAGGGTTTTCTGATCTCTTAAAAACTCCCAGTGTTGGAGCATTCACAACTTCTGGAGGCAAGTCGTTCCATTGATTAATTGTTGACAATGTCAGGACATTTCTCCTTAATTCCAGGTTGATTCTCTCCTTGATTAGTTTCCATCCGTTGCTTCTTCTCCTGCCCTCAGGGGTTTTGGAGAAGAGCTTGACTCCCTCTTCTTTGGGGCAGCCCCTGAGATATTGAAAGACTCTCTTTCTCTCTCTGTAGAATGGTGCCACCCCTTTGGCCATCGCCAAGCGGCTGGGCTACATTTCCGTCACCGATGTGCTGAAAATTGTCACTGATGAAACCAGCTTCTTGGTAAGGTCCACCGTCAAGCCTGGTTGTGTGTGTGTGTGTGTGTGTGTGAAAGAGAGAGAAAGAGAGAGACGGGGCTTAGAGCTTTGAGGCTCCCCTCCCATCTGACCTGTTGCTTCTTGCAGTCATTAAGCGACAAACATCGGATGAGCTTCCCAGAGACGGTGGATGAGATTCTGGATGTATCAGAGGATGAAGGTGAGGTGTGGGGAAGGAGGTGTTGCGTTGAGATACTCACCAAAAATTGGGTTGGCGGGAGCATCCCTGAAATTTGTTTCCCCTTTTGAGGGGGGGAAAGAAAGGATCCCTAAATGGTGTTGACGATGACATCTTATTTTCAAGTTGTTTCAATCCTTCTTCCTCATTGGACAGAAATAGCAATAGCATTAATATACCACTTCATGGTGCTTTCCTACCCTCTCTAAGTGGTTGCTATTTCTGTCCAATATGTCCTCAATTTACCCACCTCAGTTAGATGGAAGGCTGAATCAACCTGGAGCCAGTCAGAATTGAACTCCTGGCTTTGGGCAGAGTCAGCCTGCAATACTGCCTTCTAGCCACTGAGAGGGAAGGAAGGAAGGAAGGAAGGAAGGAAGGAAGGAAGGAAGGAAGGAAGGAAGGAAGGAAGGAAGGAAGGAAGGAAGGAAGGAAGGAAGGAAGGAAGGAAAATAGCAATAAGCACTTAGACTTATATACCGCTTCACAGTGCTTTCCATCCTTCTCTAAGCAGTTTACAGAGTCGGCCTCTTGCCCCCAACAATCTGGGTCCTCATTTTACCCACCTTGGAAGGATGGAAGGCTGAGTCAACCTTAAGCCAGTCAGGATCGAACTTCTGGCAGTGGGCAGAGTCATCCTGCAGTACTGCATTCTAACCACTGAGAGAGAGGGAGGAAGGAAGAAAAAGAAAGAAAGAAAGAAAGAAAGAAAGAAAGAAAGAAAGAAAGAAAGAAAGAAAGAGAGAGAGAGAGAGAGAGAAAGAAAGAAAGAAAGAAAGAAAGAAAGAAAGAAAGAAAGAAAGAAAGAAAGAAAGAAAGAAAGGAGAGAGGAAGGAAGGAAGGAATGAGAAAGAGAGAAGGAAGGAAGGAAGGAAGGAAGGAAGGAAGGAAGGAAGGAAGGAAATAGCACTTAGACTTATATACCGCTTCACAGTGCTTTTACAGCCCTCTCTAAGCAGTTTACAGAGCCAGCCTCTTGCCCCCAACAATCTGGGTCCTCATTTTACCCACCTTGGAAGGATGGAAGGCTGAGTCAACCTTGAGCCCGGTGAGATTTGAACTGCCAAACGGCAATCAGCAGAAGTAGCCTGCAGTACTGCATTCTAACCACTGCGCCACCACGGCTCTCAGAAAGATGACAAACATAACTCATCTTTTTCCTACTTTCAATGCAGTAATGTTTACATAAAAGGATTCCAAATTATTGCGTTGCTTTCTTCAGCTTATTGGAAGGTTTTTATCCGGGGAATAACCTCCATCCTTGCCACAATTACACCAATTGTCTTTGGAGATTCTCCATCATCCAGGTCATGGTTGTCCCAAAGGTGCTTTTTCAAGAGGCAACTGGACTACCTGGTTTTTCTTTGGAGACCTTTCCCTTCTCATCCAAGAAGCTTCTTCAGCTCTGAAACTTCAGCTCTGAAGTTCTTGGATGAGAAGCGAAAGATCTTCCAAGAAAAACAAAGGAAGTCCAGTTGCCTCTTGAAAAAGCAACTTTGGGAGAATTACACCAGTCCTTTAACCAACTTGAAAGATGTCAGTTTTGACCCAAGCAGAGCCTGGTCCTAGACCCATGGCTCTCCAAACATGGCCACTTTAAGACTCGTGGACTTCAACTCCCACAATTCCCCAGCAGGAATTCTGGGAGTTGAAGTCCACGAGTCTTAAACGTGGCCAGGTTTGGAGACCCCGTGACCACCTTAACTAAAACTAGAGCGACGGAGTCCACGGCGTTCAACCAACTCTACAAAATGGCTTTGTTTTCTCTTGCTTTTCAGGCACGACTCATGTAACTCTCCTGGGTATGGATTGTGTGTATTATTATGGGTTTGGCTCACCCGCCCGCCCCATTGACCCCATTCCACCCCACACGGGACACGCTCGGGCCTCCCATGCCTCCATTCCACGCCAGCTGTGGCTTCCAGGGGGCCAGCTCACCCACTGTCTCCTTCTCCATTGTATCTGTGACTGAAGGGGCCGCGGGGAGGAGGGGCGCACAGGGACACCGTGTGAGGCAAATCACCATTTCATCGCTGCGGGTTCTTTGTTTAATGCTAGATTGCGAAATCTGGTACTGAAAGGAGTTGGAGGCCTCGCGAGCAGGTTTATTTGACTTCTAGGAAAGAGCCTGGGTGGGACTTCCTTCCCCAATTTGAAGATGCGTGGACTTCAACTCCCAGAATTCCCCAAGCCGACATGAGCTGGAGTCCACACATCTTAGAACGTTGGCCTAAAATAACCCAACTTCTTTGATTACCTCACTTGGCTTTGCTTTTCTTAACTTCCCTTTGCTTTCCGCCAGCACCGTGCAGAATTTTCTCTTTCATCTTCCCCCACCACAACACTTCCCATTCGCTTTTTAACAGTTGACCGTTTGACCTAACGTTGATTTTACAGTGAAGAGAATTGGGGTGCAATTTTGAACTGGTTTGGTGTGGTGTTCTCTTTCGTACTTAGCGATGAGGCAGCCAAGGTGTGAAAAAAAATTGCCTTTTGTTGTGCCATCTTCTCTTCGGCCATCTGCAGTCTTCTATTCAATTCTGGGATAAAATGATACGTGGGAACGCTTGCCAGGAGTTGCTTTAGACTGGCCGGTATGAGCAGCCAGGGAGGCTTTCAAGAGATGGAACAGAATATATATATATAAATATATATATTAAGAATTATCCTAAAAATGCGAGTTCCAGGTATAGTTATAAAAGAAGCGATAGACATCACGATCGCTGGAACGTTTAAAGAAGTTTAAAAAATTTATTTAAAACTTATGCTAAGCTTTCATCGGTCCCTACCGACTTCGTCAGAGTATAAAATCCCCATTGAAGAGATGCTTGCTTTTATGTAATACTGATCAATTTTACACGCTACACACGCAATGACCAAATTGATCATCATTACATAAAAGCAAGCATCTCTTCAATGGGGATTTTATACTCTGACGAAGTCGGTAGGGACCGACGAAAGCTTAGCATAAGTTTTAAATACTGTATTTTCCTGCGTATAAGACTACTTTCTAACACACAAAAATCTCCTCAAAAGTCGGGGGTCGTCTTATACGCCGGGTCTCATTCTCCTGTAACCAGGCAGACCATCCCGAAAGGCTCTGATGAGCCTTAAATGGCTCTGAGAAGGGTCGTCTTATATGCCCAGTCGTCTTATACGCCGGAAAATACGGTAAATTTTTAAAACTTCTTTAAACGTTCCAGAGATTGTGATGTCTATTGCTTCTTATATATATATATATATAAAACACCAACCCTCAAATCCTTTTTTTCAAAGCTCCATGAAAAAAATATTGGTCTACCCTTCAAAAGCCCTCTTTGATCTATATCCATAACATAGTAGTTTGTTCGGTCGTATCCTACGCTATTGTTGATTGCAGGATGAAGCCAGTTGAGACTTCAAGATTGTACAAATATTATTCAAGGAAACATATCTGGATTAAATATTAGTCACAGGAGGTATTCTTACGTAGGCGTTCCCAAACCATGAAGCAGACTCCTTATCCCGACAAAAATCCCTTTTTATTAAGTTACTTGTGAATTCCTCTCATTCCCATCCAGCAAAGTCTTTCAAGGGAGAATTTACAGTCATAGACCTTATCTGGCTTGGAGAGCTGCCAGGCCGATATCTTCAAAACTTGGCAAGGAGTCTCTGAGAGTCATGAACCAATTAAGCCGAACTAATTGTCTCCTGCAAACTCCCCTCCCCTTTCGCTCCTCTTTTATTCCTTCTGGGAGGGGCCCTTCATTCTCCACCTGTGGCTTTACTACTAAGTCGACCCTTGTTCTTTAGCTGCTCCCTTTGTCTGGCAACTCTCTGCATCCACACACTGGGAACAGGCTCCAGCTGTTCCTCTGCCTCACTGATGTCTGACTCCAAAGGCAGCTGTTAACTGGCATCCGGTCCTGACCCCCCTCTCTGCCACTGACCACTCATCAGATCCTTCCCCAGATTCCAGGACTGGCTATGTTCCTCCCCAACCTCCTCACTGTCTGAGTCTGCTACCAACTCTGCTGGCCACTGGCAGGCCACAACAGGAGGAGGACACCTTCATTACATTGGTGGGCTTCTATAGGATTCAGGCCACAAACAAGCCTTCCCCAGCCTCGCTCCATCTGGGTTGGAAAGTCCAATGGAATTCTGAGAGTTGTGGTCCCATCGTGCCTGCAATCTGTTTGTTGAATGAGCTGGCTCCAGATTTAAGTAGAGTTGCAGGAACGGACCATGGAAATTGATGCCCTTGTCCACCTTCCTCGCATAAATTCTAGGCCACGGAAAGGTTGACTTTCCTCTGTCGCTTTCCTTTTGTCTGACCTCTGATTCCACCATGTTTTCATCCCCGTCTCTTGATCTTTTAGGAGACGAACTGCCGGGTACCAAGATGCAGAAACGGGAACTTCAGTATCAGGAAGACGAGAGAGAAATTGTGGATTTTGTCCCCAAATTGGATCACACGTAAGTTATGGAGAGGGCGCTCTACAGGTAGTCCTCGACTTCCAACGACTTCGTTTAGTGACCGTTTGAAGTTGCAACGGTCAAATTCAGATGCTTGGGTCACTGGTCCATACTTATGACCTTTGCTGTCAGTGGAGAATTCAGACTCACTTAACAACCATGTTACTGACTTAACAAATGCAACAATTTCACTTAACCACCGTAGCAAGAAAGATCGTCAAATGGGGCCAAACTCATTTAACAAATGTTTCACTTAGCAGTATCAATGTTGGGCTCAATTGTGGTCATAATTCAAGGACCATCCGTAAATCCATTTGGCAGCCTTTCATCATTGTAGAGCCCAAATTTTTCAGACCAACATCCTCTAAATGAGATGATCCAGAACAGGGGTGAAATGTAAAATGTGTTACTACCGGTTCTGTGGGCGTGGCTTGGTGGGGGAGGTAATGTGACTGGGTGGGCGTGGCCAACTTTTTTTTGTTTTTAAACTTTTCAAAGCATTTTTTCTAAACCTCTGCCGATCCGGCAACTCAGCTGGGATCGTCAGAGAGGTTTTTTAAAAAATGCTTTGAAAAGCCTCTCTGCTGATCAGGCAACTCATCTGGGATCGTCAGAGACTTTTCAAAGGATTTTTTTTACCACCTCTTCGGCCAAGAGGTTGCAGAAAACAATGCTTTGAAAAGCCTCTGACGATCCCAGCTGAGCCACACGATCAGCAGAGGCTTTTTTTTTACTTTTAAAAGCATTTTTTTGTTGGAAGAAGTAGAAAAAATGCTTTTAAAAGTAAAAAAAAAAGCCTCTGATGATCGTGCGACTCAGCTGAGTGGGGGGGGGGAGGGGGATTTGCAGGGATTTTTGCTACCGGTTCTCCGAACCACCCGCCTCCATCGCTACCGGATCAGGCGATCTGGTCCGAACCAGGAGCATTTCACCCCGATCCAGAATCGTTTTGGGATATTCATAGGTCAGATATCAAAACTACCATCATCTCTTGTTTCCTACGGACCAAATCCCGAGCCACAGTGATGCCAAAACACCCGATTGTGGCAACATAACGCAAAATCTGTACTCGGTGTACTCTATGTAGATTCTCCATCATCCAGGACACGATTGTCCCCAAAGTGCTGGACTTTCTTGTTTTCATTTTCTTTGAAAACATTTCCTTCCTCCTCCGAGAAGCTTCTCCAGTTCTTACTTAGATAACTCGACTAAAACTGAAGAAGCTTCTTGGACATTCCAAAAAAAAAAAAAAGAGGAGCAGTTATATTGCACAAAACCCTGTGCAATATAACTTTGTAATACAATATTGTATGTAAGGGACTGAGTGTCTATTGTGAAGATGCAATGCCTGTTTGTGAGGTGCATCCTTTCATGTATCTCTGTGGACATGTATAGATCAGAGGTGGGCTTCAAATATTTTAGCACAGGGTTCTCTGCCCAGTTGCTTGGGGTGGGGGGAGCGTTTTTGCCCTCCCCAGGCTCCGGAGGCTTCGAGCCTCCGGGAGAATGAAAACGGCCTCCCCAGGCTCCAGAGGCCATCTGGAGGCTAGAAACAGGCCTGTTTCTGGCCTTCCCAAACTTCCGGTAGGCCCGTTTTTCATCCTCCCGGAGCCTCCGCATGTGCCCTGCACTTACCTGCCACATGGAGACTCCTGGGAGAGGAGGGGTGGGTGGGGCCAGCCAGGAGTGGGATTTGGAGGTTCTCCAAACTGCACAGAATCTTAGCTAGAGGTTCTCCCGAACCCCCAGCATCCCACCCCTGGTATAGATCCAAGACAATACTGAGACCCTACAGTCTACTTCGGGCATATTGTTTAGCCCTTGGAGGGAGTGTTTCAAGGAAGGCCAGGCTGTACGCTCATTTACCAACTCCCTTCTTCCTGTTTTAAATTTTGTTTTGCAACACAGAAGGGAGGAATCACCAGCTATCCCTCGAATCCCCTGCGTTACTCCTGAGACAGTCCTGATCCAGGCTGAGGAACCCGAGCAGGTGAGTGTCAGCCCAACAAGGCTACAATGAGGGCAGGAGCTGAGGGCCACAGCTTCCACAGGAGCTTTGTTGATCCAGGGTTATCCAACCTTGGCAACTTTTAAGAACTGGGAACATCAAGTCCCAGAATTCCTCAACCAGCCATGCTGGCTTGGGAGTTTAGGGAATTGAAGGCCACAAGTCTTCAGGTTGGACACCCCTATGTTGTCAACCTTGAAGCTGACCTGACTGAAGCCGTTTTGATGCTTCAGTGTTGCCACACTGGAGCTGAGCGATAGGGAGGGTGGGGGAGAAGAGAGAAAGCTGAGGGTTTGCAGCCGAAAAAAAATACTTTCTCCTGGGAACCAAGGAAATCTGGCCAGAGAGAGGAGAAGCGATATTACCAGGTGACCAGATGGCACCTTGATTGGACCATGTGACTGATTGTTTGGGGAAGGGGAAAAAACTTTTAATTAGGTGAAAACCCGCAGGAACCTTCAGAGTCGGTTTTCACCAGAACTGTGCCAATATGATATATCCAATACAACTATACTTTGAGAAATCTACCTGCCTTGGAGTTTTGTTTGCTGTGGATATATCACTTGGAACCCTGACGTACGTTAGATCAAGCTGGAGTTGTGTGCTTAGCAGACCCTGGTCCGAATTTCCCCACTCCCCCCACCCCAACAGCCTAATGTAGTGAAACTCAGCTTAAGAGTTGTGAGGAAATGCTCCATGGGAACAGGTGCACCAATTTATGGCAGAGGTGCCAGAACTTCTGGGTTCCAAGATGGCAACGTGAAGAGTTTGCACGAAGCGGAGTTGGGATGAGGAGTGTTTGTAGTGGAAAATGGCATCTGGGGGAAGGAGGTCCAAGTCATGGAGAGTCTGGCATGGATTGGTAAGGTCTAAACCTCTGTTTAATAGGAGACCCATTTCTGTTCCATCTAGCCTTCCAAAGAGTTTGATGAAGAGTCCCTCATCCCAAGCAGTCCTGCCACAGAGACCTCTGACAACATCAGTCCTGTAGCCAGCCCTGTCCACACAGGGTGAGTCATCTCTGCCAACTCAACCCCTTATGAAGTTGTAGGAAGGGTCTCATCGTGTCATCGTGACAAGATCGTGGCCTGTACTCTTTTGACGATGAGTCCTTTGGCGGCGCTATCTGTCTTCTTCTCCCCTCCCAGGTTCCTGGTAAGCTTCATGGTCGATGCTCGCGGAGGGTCCATGCGGGGCAGCAGGCACAATGGCCTTCGCGTCATCATTCCACCCAGGACGTGTGCAGCACCAACTCGCATCACCTGCCGGCTGGTTAAGCCCCAGAAGTTACCAGCTCCACCCCCTCTGGCTGAGGAAGAAGGACTGGCCAGCAGAATTATTGCTTTGGGCCCTGCTGCAGCACAATTCCTCAGGTGAAAACTTTTTCTTTCTTTCTTTCTTTCTTTCTTTCTTTCTTTCTTTCTTTCTTTCTTTCTTTCTTTCTTTCTTTCTTTCTTTCTTTCTTTCCTTTCCTTTCCTTTCCTTTCCTTTCCTTTCCTTTCCTTTCCTTTCCTTTCCTTTCTTTCTCTTCCTTCCTTCTTTCTTTCTTTCTTTCTCTTTCTTTCTTTCTTTCTTTCTTTCTTTCTTTCTTTCTTTCTTTCTTTCTTTCTTTCCTTCTTTCTTTCTCTTTTCTTTCTTTCTTTCTTTCTCTTTCTCTTTCTTTCTTTCCTTTTTTCTTTCTTTTCTTTCTTTCTCTTTCTTCATTCCTTCCTTTCTCTTTCTTTCTTTCTTTTCTTCTTTCCTTCCTTTCTCTTCCTTCCTTCCTTCTTTCTTTCTCTTTCTTTCTTTCTTTCTTTCTTTCTTTCTTTCTTTCTTTCTTTCCTTTCTTTCTTTCCTTCCTTCTTTCTTTCTCTTTCTTTCCTTCTTTTTCTCTTTCTTTCTTTCCTTTTTTCTTTCTTTTTCTTTCTTTCTCTTTTTTCATTCCTTCCTTTCTCTTTCTTTCTCTTTCTTGCCTTTCTTTCTTTCTTTCTTCCTTCCTTCCTTCCTTCCTTCCTTCCTTCCTTCCTTCCTTCCTTCCTTTCTCTTTCTTTCTTTTTCTCCTTCCTTCCTTCCTTCCTTCCTTCCTTCCTTCCTTCCTTCCTTCCTTCCTTCCTTCCTTCCTTCCTTCCTTCCTTCCTTCTTCCTTCTAAATTGTAAAGTTGGGCTCTGTCTAGATTTCCCTTGGTTGATCTCTCTCTCTCTCTCTCTCTCTCTCTCTCTCTCTCTCTCTCTCTCTCTCTCTCTCTTTCTCTCTCTCTCTTTCTTTCTTTCTTTCTTTCTCTCTTTCTTTGTCAGCAAGTACAAGGAAACAAGTAACAGTTTAGACATAGACATGGACACATGAAAAAAAATTGGCACAAATAGAAGGAAATAAATAGGCAAAACATAGCCATAAACACATAGAATGAGTACATATAAATGGGGACAGTAGGATAGGGACGGTAGGCACGCTGGTGCGCTTATGCACGCCCCCTTAGGGTCCTCTTAAGAAACATGAAAGGTCCATGGTAGACAGTTTAAAGGTAAAACATATGGGGATTAGAGAGACTAACAACAGGATCAGTAGAGTGTTCCAGACATTTACTACTCTATTGCAGAAGTCAAGATTAGAGCAATTTACATTGAGTTTGAATCTGTTGATAGCGCTTGTGTTATTATAGTTGAAATGAAAGTATTCATTTATAGGTAGGACATTTTGGTAAATAATCTTATGAACTAAGCATAGGTCAGAATGTAGATGGCAAAATTCGAGGCTATCCAGATCTAAAATTTCAAATCTGGTGGGATAGGGAATTTTATTTCGAGCAGAGGATTTGAGTACTCTTCTAGTAAAATATCTCTGGACCTTCTCTAATGGATTAATGTCTGAAATACAGTGAGGATTCCAGGCAGGTGAGCAGTATTCAAGGATAGGTCTGGCAAACCTCCTCTCCAGATGTTCTCCATGCAGATGTCATGGTTCTTGGCCAACTTTGGGGCTGTCACATGTGAGACTCATGCGCTGAAGCACTTCTTGGATGCCAGGGCTTAAGGACAGCCCTCCCAGATGTAGGTTTCTGAAGGACAGACTTCACGTAGATGTCACAATCTTTTTATTCTAACGGTTGCATTAAAAAGAGGTTGAGAACTGAAGGTTCTCCGGTCTAGAAACATTTGGAGACTGGGTGAACTTTACAGTTTGCATTAAGCCATCGTTTGTTTACTCTTGGTTTGTGATTGATGCCAGAAATGGCTTCACCATTATTCCACAGTTTGGTGTAGGTGTTCTGTGAATTGTCTCCGTGCAGGACTTCCTGCGTAGGAATTTTATTTGGTTTTTCTAATCTATTTCCCAGTACAAACGAGAATCAGTTTGGGGTAGTGGTTAGAAATAGTGGTGAAAATCCAAAATTTCTCCTACCGGTTCCGTGGGCGTGGCTTGGTGGGGCGTGGCTTCATGGTCATGTGACTGGGTGGGCATGGCTTGGTGGTCCTGTGATTGGATGGGCAGGGCTTTGGTGGTCATGTGACCAGGAAAACCAACTATCACACTTTACACAAAAATAATGGAATGAAGGGGAATAATGGGGAATGGAAGGATTTATACTCCTTGCAGCTGGTTATTTGCATCCTTTTAGAGGGTGGTTGAAGCACTTGGAGGTTTAGCTGTATTAGGAAATGGTCATTGCCTAACTAGTTAGCCAGGTAATATATAAGCCAACATTATATGTTTACAGTATGAATATGTAGAATATAACTTTAAGCGTGTTACTGAGTCATTCTGCACCCTGACTGGATTTAACAATAGCAACTATATTTAAGAAGAGTTTAATTGTGGTCAGTGTGGACATTTCACCATATTGTTACCTGCTGATATCTTTAGATCTCTTTACATGGTCAATTTGATCATGGTTTATTTATTAACCTTAACAAGCTGTGTCTTCAGGGTCACCTGAGTGGTGCTCCTGGTTCCTCTAGTCTACCATTTTTCCTCTGGAAATCCATCCCTACTCCCACACCATTCAAAGGGTGTCCATCCCAAATTGTATAGCTACAAGTTTGTAGAGATTCTCAGTCATCCAGGTCATGGTTGTCCCAAAGGTGTCAAAGGTTCTTCAGCGCTGAAGAAGCTTCTTGGATGAGAAGCGAAACGTCTTCAAAGAAAAACCAAGAAAGTCCAGTTACTTCCTAAAAAAGTACCTTTGGTACTGGGAGAGTCTTTGTTTTCAACTGTTGGTGAAGACAGTGGCCATCTAATCAACTTCTTACGCTCAATTTACTTGTAGCCCTGTGATTGTGGAAATCCCTCATTTTGCCTCGCACGGCCGTGGTGACCGAGAGTTGGTGGTCCTACGTAGTGAGAATGGGTCTATATGGAAGGAGCATCGCAGCCACTACGCAGAGAGTTACTTGGACCAGGTCCTCAATGGGATGGATGAAGGTAGGGACATCTACCTGGAAGACATCAACTTGCCTAGGGACTCCAACGAGATTCAAAAATTGAGGAGCTATGACAAAGTGATGGGACTCTCACAACTGCTTGCCTGAAACCCATCTCTGGACTTCTTCTCCTTCTCCTTCTCCTTCTCCTCCTCCTCCTCCTCCTCCTCCTCCTCCTCCTCCTCCTCCTCCTCCTCCTCCTCCTCCTCCTCCTCCTCCTCCTTCCCCTTCCCCTCCTCCTCCTACTTATCCTCCTCCTCCTCCTCCTTCTGCTTCTCCTCCTCCTCCTCCTCCTTCCCCTTCGCTCCTCCTCCCCTTCCTCCTCCTCTTCCTGGAATTGAAGTCCACTCCTCTTAAAGTTGCCAAGGTTGAGAAACACTGCCATAAAGTCTGATGTTCTGACCCTTTAATTAATTCTATTACTATGATAGATGTTGTTAGTATTTTTGTTGTGATCTTGATTAATTTCTGGAGGCAGGCTAGCCACTGGATCTCTCGCGACCTATGGGTTCTAAAACTCCTCAGTTACTCTTTTACAGAACTGGAAAGTCTGGAAGAATTGGAGAAGAAAAGGATTTGCCGTATCATCACAACCGACTTCCCCTTGTATTTTGTGGTCATGTCCCGGGTTTGTCAGAACTGTGAGTTGATTGGCCCAGAAGGGGGATGTCTCCAGAGTTCGTTGGTGCCCATGGTCCAAGCCACCTTTCCCGAAACGGCAGTCACCAAGAAAGTCAAGTTGGCTCTGCAGGTACTGAATGATGGCCAGTTGGACAATGTGGTGACTTTCATGAAACCTTCTTGATTTGTTTACTGAATTGATTTGTTTTCTGGGTTTGAACAATAGTTTTGAACCTTGTCTTTACCAAATGGGATGGACTTGTAACATTTCCTTCCTTCCTTCCTTCCTTCCTTCCTTCCTTCCTTCCTTCCTTCCTTCCTTCCTCCCTCCCTCCCTCCCTCCCTCCCTCCCTCCCTCCCTGTCTCCCTCTCTCTCCCTCTCTCCCCGCTCCCCTCCCCTCCCCTTCCCCATCCGTCCGTCTGTCCATCCATCATCTATCTATCTATCTATCTATCTATCTATCTATCTATCTATCTATCTATCTATCTATCTATCTATCTATCTATCTATCTATCTATCATCTATCTACCTATCATCTATTTTCTTACAGGCTCAGCCAGTGCCTGATGAGCTGGTGACCAAACTCCTGGGGAATCAAGCAACCTTCAGCCCAATTGTGACGGTGGAGCCGCGCCGTCGGAAATTTCACCGACCGATCGGGTTGCGTATTCCCTTGCCCCCATCCTGGAGAGAGAGTCCCCGAGACAGCGGGGAAGGTGATACCACCAGCCTGCGCCTCCTCTGCAGCGTTATAGGTGAGCAGGGGCTGATGAGGGTGCGTAAGAGACAGCATCCCTTCCCATGTTGCTTCTTCGTTGAAAAATTGGGGAGGACTTCGGGATTTGGAAGCTGTGCTATGGGGAAACTGGACATCCTCCTGGCCATTGGTCTTCTCGGTCCTCTTTTACTTCCAACCCATGATCCTCCATTACATTGAGGACATAAGCAGTGCTCTCTCTTGTAAACATCTTCAGAATAATGTCACATGATGCCAGCTCTTCAAGGTAGACCAAACTAGGAAACCAAAGTCACACAGCCCAATCTTGCAGAATCTTACTGGTCTGAAAGTGTCTCGCCCCCCTCTTATCTTTGTGAGAACTAGAGAGGGTCTTGGGAGAGGTGTATGACACTTTCTCAAATTACATTTCTGCTACTGGACTCAAGTTTCCTTTATCTGATTATAGGTAGTCCTCAAATATCAACCATAATTGGAACTGGCAACTCCAGGGCTAAACAATGCGGTGGTTAACCAAGACATCACATGACCACAATAGACTCACAACTTCCACTGTAGTTGTTATGCAAATCACCTCTGGATGTTAAGACATATGTGACAGCAATTTGCAACTTTACTGCCAGTTTCTCCATTGACTCTATTTAGAATACAATAACAGAGTTGGAAGAGTCATCTTGTAGGTGATCTAGTCCAACCTCCCCTGCCCAAGCAGGAGACCCCACACCATTTTGACTGATGGCAGTCCAGTCTCTTCTTGAAAGCCTCCAGTGATGAAGCTCCCACAACTTCTGAAGGCAACTTTTGTTGATTGTTGATTGTTCTCACTGTTGGAAAAGTCCTCCTATTTCTAGGTTGAATCTCTCCTTGTTCAATTTCCATTCATTATTCCTTGTCCGGCTTTCAGACAGTTGTTAAATGAATCACCTTTGCATGTTAAGCAAGACATATGTGACAGCAATTTGCAATTTTACTGCCAGCTTCTCCATTGCTTCTATTTGTCAGAAGGCCACTCTTAGTAACATCACACAGGGCCGACCAATTGGCCTCATGCCGAGCTGAGCTTCTGTATCAAATTTCTAGAATCAAACTGGGGATTGAAAGACACTCAAAACAGTTTCTTCCCACTTTCTTTTCCCAGGAGGAACTGCGCCAGCACAATGGGAGGACATCACCGGGACCACAAAATTAATTTATTCCAACGAGTGTGCAAATTTCACCACCAACGTGTCAGCCAGGTGAATTGGAGGGAAGGTTTAGGAGAATGTGTTGGGTGGCACCTCAAGAACACATGCTAGATCTCATAGGGCCGTGATGGCGAACCTATGGCACACGTGCCATAGATGGCACACGGAGCCATATCAGTGGGCATGCGAGTGTTGGCCTAGCTCAGCTTCAGCATGCATGCATGTGCCAGCCAGCTGATTTTCAGGCCTTCCAGGCCCACCGGAAGTTGGGTAATAGGTTGTTTCTGGCCTCTGGGGGCGTGGGGAAGGCCGTTTTCGTCCTCCCCAGGCTCCAAGAAAGCCTCTGGAGCCTGGGGAGAGTGAAAAATGGGTCTACCAAGCCCACTGGGCCATTATGTGCCAAAACTGGGGGGAGTGCGGAGGGGTCACGTGTGCGGGGGCGGGATGCATTGAATTATGGGTGTGGGCACGCACGTGCGCGACCCCTCCATGCTCCCCCCGCTTTTGGCACGCGACGGCAAAAAGGTTAGCCATCATGTCATTAGCATCTGGAACAGGCCCCAGCTGTTCTTCCTCCTCACTCATCTCAGCCTCCAAAGGCAAGTGCCTCTCCTGTGCCTGGGAAATGCAAGATAGCCCTGGCTCTTATCTCTGTGTCTGACATTGAGCATCCATCAAAGCCTTCCTCAGACTCCAGCGTTGGCCCAAGTCCCTCCCCAACCTCCTCATCGTCCGAGTCTGTCGCCAACTCTGCTGGCAATTGGCGGGCCATAACAGTACCCAAGTTGGCTGGGATTCTTTCTGTGGGGATTGAAATGCTACTTGAAGCTCCCTGCAAGGAACTCAGAGACTGCTACAGCTTGTGAACCACTTACGGATGTGTGACCTGGAGCTTTGTCAGTGAATGCCATGTATTCCTGCCTTTCTAAATAAAATGGAGTTTCTCCTCATAAGTAGGTGTTTAAGTGGGGCTTGCGAAGACTGGATCAAAACAGTCTCGGCCATTTTCTTTCTCCCCCTTCCCTCCCGTAGTTCATTGGCAAAGCTGAGATGTGACAATAGTTGCCACAGCAAAGGTCATTTGAAGCTTGACACAAGGTAGTGTCGCCATTGAATCAATCTTGACTTCTGTTGATTCCTCAGAAATGTCCCCATTGTTTTCTTGGCAACTGAACAGAGGTGGATTGCTCATCCTTGGCATATTCTGGTGGCCTCCTATCCTAGTACTGTATTACTTTTTCTGCTATGTAGATTCTGGCTTGCAGACTGCCCGCGCACAGCCGAAGCCGTCCATTTTGCCACGCTGTTATACAAGGAGCTGGCGGCTGTGCCGTACATGGCTAAGTTTGTGGTATTTGCCAAAATGAATGACGGGAGGGAAGGACGCCTGCGGTGCTACTGTATGACCGATGACAAAGTAGACAAAACGTTGGAGCAGCATGAAAACTTCACAGAAGTGGCACGAAGCCGAGACATTGAGGTAACTACTCAGCTTAGGCGATGGCGGGGTCAAATGCATCATCAGTTTAGAGTCGCTCTGGTCCCATAAGAGACCTAAATTCGGATCCTCGTGAATTCCTCTTGACTCTTATCTAGCACCAATTTGCCTTGACTGTTAGTAGTTCAGATTCCTGTGTACAGGGAGCGTGAAATTGATTCGTCATGCTTTTGAACCCTATCCTGGCTCCTGGTTTCTTGTGCCTGACACTAGGACACTTATTGGTTGCCAGTCACTCCAAGGTTTAATGCCCCATCCCCTGCCTGCCATCTTGGTTGCTTTCCAGATTTTTTTTTTCATTGTAGAAGAATTGCAATTAGAATTTTCTGTTTATTTATTTGTTTATTTTTATTTTTATTTTTATTTGGTTTGGTTTGATTATTTATTTATTTATTTATTTAGCATATGGCTGGTCACGCACAGTATTAAAACACTTCATTTTTACACAATTAAAACAATTTAAAAAAAGCAGTAAGAAAACCTAAACGGAAAACAAAAATAACATTTCAGAATTTAATGTCGAGTTTGGAGATCCAGTCAGTAGCTGCCGTTGTTATGCAGAGGAAGTCCCTAGAATCTCCTGGATACCTTCTGTTAGAGCTTTCCCTCACTATATGCTGGATAGTCTGTCGAGGGGCCCCGCAATCACATTGTGCTGAAGGCGTCTTTCCCCATTTATACAAGGAGTCAGCACACACCCCATGAGTTGTTCTAATTCTGTTATATGTCACCCATATGTGTCGGGGTAGGCTAAATCCTGGAGGTATAAATCCTGGAGGTACATAAATCCTGGAGGTATATATATTGGATTGATATGTTCAGAGACATCTTGAGGGGAATAGCTACTCGACGCTCCCACCCACTTTTGTGTGAGTGGTGGATTTCTTGACTTTAGTCAGCATCTTAAGAGATCAGGGATGTATCCATGAATGGGTAGAGAGGAATTTAACAGGATCTTACTATACTCCCGAACGAGAGCTTCTTATCGTCGTAAGTGCGGGGGAAGTATGTGACTAAGAACCGATAACCAGGTGTAGATTTTATGCACCCAGTAATTAGCCTCATCGTATGGTTTGATTGAATTGACTTGATTTTATTTGATTTTATTATTTATTTATTTATTGATTGATTGATTGATTGATTGATTGATTTATATGCCGCCCTTCTCCGGAGACTCAGGGCGGCTTACAGTGCATTAAGCAATAGCCTTCATACTTTTGTATATATTTATACAAAGTCAGCTTATTGCCCCCACAAACTGGGTCCTCAATTTATCTACCTTAGAAAGGATGGAAGGCTGAGTCGACCTTGAACCTGGCTAGGATTGAACTCACAGAATTACAGGCAGCTGGATGTTAATTGCTGCCTTTAGTAGGAGGCATGAGCCCCCTACACTACTCAGGCTCAGTTAATTGGACAAAGGAAATTTGGGGTTCATTCAGGGCGGCTTACAATGCGTTAAGCAATAGCCTTCATACTTTTGTATATATTTATACAAAGTCAGCTTATTGCCCCCACAAACTGGGTCCTCAATTTACCCACCTTAGAAAGGATGGAAGGCTGAGTCGACCTTGAGCCTGGCTAGGATTGAACTCGCAGAATTACAGGCAGCTGGATGTTAATTGCTGCCTTTAGTAGGAGGCATGAGCCCCCTACACTACTCAGGCTCAGTTAATTGGACAAAGGAAATTTGGGGTTCATTCAGGGCGGCTTACAATGCGTTAAGCAATAGCCTTCATACTTTTGTATATATTTATACAAAGTCAGCTTATTGCCCCCACAAACTGGGTCCTCAATTTACCCACCTTAGAAAGGATGGAAGGCTGAGTCGACCTTGAGCCTGGCTAGGATTGAACTCGCAGAATTACAGGCAGCTGGATGTTAATTGCTGCCTTTAGTAGGAGGCATTAGCCCCCTACGCTACTCAGGCTCCTTTTAGGCTGGATTTTGGTACCACCCAAGTCCAAACTAACTCTGGGTGGGTTTTGATCACCTGGAAAGAATCTTATAGTGGTCTTTTGCAGGTGGCCGAAGGCATGCCACTCCACATGGAGCTTTCTGGGAACCTTCTGCCAATCAAGAAGGCTGCCCAGCAACGGAGCTTCTTGTTCCAGTCATTCCATGAGAATCGTCTCATCATCCCAGTTAAGGTAATCAGAAAAGTTTTGGAAATCTGGGGTTGTTTCTGGTTGTGCTGGCTGTGGCTCTCTTCCCAGGTAAGGATGCCAGCAGAGTCTATAGCCATCTCTGAGATCTTGCAAAGATCAGCATCAACAAAGGGGAGAGTGACCTCAACTTGCTTGGGCCTCCCCCAAGAAGTTACTTATTGTTGGGGTGTTAAAAGGGAAAAAAATGAGATATTATAAAAATGTACGCAAATGATGAAATAAAAATAATAATTGAATAAGAAATTGAAATGAGAATAAAGATAATTAGAAAATCAGGGCTGCTCAAATACCACTTTTGATTGAACTGAAAAGGGAAACAACAGGAGAGGGGGGAAGGAGTAGAGAGAGAGGAAGGGAGAAGAGAGAGAGGAGAAAGAAGAAAGGGAAAAGGAGAGGAAGAAAAGGGAGGAGTAGAGGAGTTAGGAGGGAAGGTGAGAAGGGGGAAGAAGAGAGGAGTGGGGGAAGAGAAAGGGAAGTAGGAAAGAGAAGGAGAGGAAGAACGAAGGAAGTAAGAGGAGAAAGGAAGGAAGAGAAGGGGAGGAGAAGAAGAAAGGGAAAAGGAGAGGAAGAAAAGGGAGGGGAAAGAGGATCAGAAGAGAAGTTTAGAAGTGGGAAAGAAGAGAGGAGTGGGGGAAGAGAAGGGGAAGTAGGAAAGAGAAGGAGAGAAAGAACAAAGGAAGTAGGAGAAGAGAAAGATAGGAAGAAATGGGGAGGAGAAGAAGAAAGTTTGGAGTAAAGCTAAAGGGTAAAAGAGCAGTCCCGAAAAAGTTAAAATTAAAAATGAAAGTTAAAAGAAAAGATGAATGAAAAATGATGAAAATGACTGTACATGTAAATGTGTTATGAGAAATAAAAATATATTTCTTTTTTTAAAAAAGTTACTTATTGTAAGTAGACATTTCAGCAAGAAAAGCTAAGCTTGAGTCATTTCAGAATAACAGAATAACACTTTTAATTGCTATGCTTTAAGAGAAAGAGCAATTAAAAGTATCGAAGCGGGCAAGAGCCGATGGATGGATGATTTCTTTCTTTTTATGTTGTCGTTCAGATTTGCTCCTCCCTTTCCCTTTCCCTCTGTCTCTTTTCTCTCTCTCTCTCTCTCTCTTTTTTAGGTAGGTGGCATGATTAGAAGTTAGAAAGGAAAGCAAGGAAAAGTCTTTTAATAAAGAGTGATATGATTAAAAGCTAGAATAGGTGATAGAAATAAGAGAAGGGGGAATATCAATTAAATTTTTATATAATAAAATGAAAGCGATAACAGGAGAAAATGTGGAATAATTGAACAATGATAGGCTGCAATCTAAGACAAACACGTATGATTTACTAGAAATGTATAAGTTGGTTGAATGTAATAATTATAATTAACTTTAATAGTTTTATTTCTATTAGAATGTATGACACCCCGATGTCACACTGTTCACACATTGATTTGATACATATATGAAAAATAAAAAAACTTGGGGAAAAAAACAATAATAGAATAACACAGGTGTAAGTGGCATTTGATCACACAAGTGATGTTGAGCTGCCCACACCCACACTCACCTTGTCCCCCCGAGGTCAAACACAACCCTGATGCAATGAAATCAATGAAATCAATGAAATGGAATCAAGTTTGACACCCCTGGAATAACAGAACAGAATAACAGAATTGGAAGAGGGACCTTGGAGGTCTTCTAGAACAGTGGTCACCAACTGGTGGTCCATGGACCACTGGTGGTCCGCAAGAAAATTTTGGTGGTCCGCAGAAAAATTATTTGCATTTTGTTATATTGCACCAAATCAGGGGTCCTCAAACTACGCTCCCTGGGACAGATACGTGTAATGACCATTTGTGTTGCTGCAGAGAGTCTCCCCCTTTGGGGTCTCTTTGTGTGGGTCAGAGGGGGGCAAAAATTCGGACTTGGGGTCTGCTTCAGCCTTCTGGCCCAGGGCTTTGGGTGAAAGCTGTAGGGAAGCACCGCTGGTGGCGAAGAGCCAGAGGACCTCGTTCCAGTGGGACTGCATCATGGCTTGGAACTGGCTGACCATCTCAGCCCGCTGAGCCTCCAGGCGCCAGTATCTGGCCTTGCACTCCCGCAGGGCTTCCCTCTGCTTGGAAAGCCTATGCTCCTAGTCCTCAGTGAGATGCTTCTGCTGAGCCTCCTTCTCGGTCAAATCCAATTTGAACTGAGCTGTTTTGCCAACTCTTTCTCCTAGTGGCTGCTTAGCTCCAACAACTGCTTCCTGTTGGGGCCCTAAGGAGCCCGGGCGGGGAGGCGAGGAGTGGCTGGGAGGGGAGAGCCAAATAGAGGCCGACGAGGCGCCCCTCGATGTGAGAGACATTGAGTTGGCCACGCCCACCCAGTCACCTGACCACCTAGCCATGCCCACCAGTCATTAGGCAGATCATATTAGTGTTCACGGGATTTAAAATTATGAATTTAGTGGTCCCTGAGGTCCAAAAGGTTGGTGACCCCTGATCTAGAGCAACTCCTTGTGTAAGTAGGAGACCCTATACTATTCCAGGCAAATGGCTGTCACCCACTTCTTATACTTCAGTGAATTAGGGAGGCTTCTGCCTGAGCTATTTTCAAATATTATCTGGATCTTCTGGACTAATGTTTTGGCCCTTTTAACTTAAGCAACGGAACCTGTAAATCTCCATCAAGCTCATAACAGAATAATGGAAGGGACCTTGGAGGTCTTCTGGTCCAGTCCCCTGTTCAAGCTGGAGACCCTATACCTGTGATGGCGAACCTATGGCCCGGGTGCCACAGGTGGCAGGCAGAACCATACTGGTGGGCAAGCAAGTGTTGCCCTAGCTCAGCTCGAAGGCGCAACTGATTTTCAGGCCTTCTGGGCCCACCGGAAGTCAGGAAACTGGCTGTTTCCGGCCTCCAGGGGGATGGGGAAGGCTGTTTTTGCCCTCCCCAGGCTCCTAGAAAGCCTCTAGAGCCTGGGGAGGTGGAAAAAGGGGCCTACCGGGCCCACTGTGCCATCGCGTGCCAAAAGAAGGGGGAAGTTTCGGGGCGGGTCATGTGTGCATGCATGGGAGGGCGGGACACATTGAATTATGGATGTGGGCACACGCACACGCGACCTCCCCCCCCCCTCCACCCTGTTTTTGGCACATGACGGCAAAAAGATTGGCCATCACTGCCCTATACTCTTCTGGACAAATGGCTGTCCAATCTCTTCTTAAGAACCTCCAGTGATGTTCTCCCTTTTAGGAAGAGAACTATTAACAATTAACTCTCACTACAGCTGAAGAATTTTCTTGACCTTGGCCAGGGAAGGGAAGGGATCACACTATTACTTTACCCTTGCAGCTCAACAGCTGTTTGGAGCTAAACCAGGAACATGGTTGCAAAAGGATTAAAGGATCAAGGAAGTGCAATTATGATGAGCAGGAGACTGAAATTTGTATCCTACAAGGGGAGACTGAAGGAGGCTCAGTCTCTAAAAAACTGAAGAGAAGATGATAACTACCGTGTTTCCCCCAAAATATGACCTACCCCAAAAATAAACCCCAGCCTGTTTTTTATCCGTGCACCTAATATAAGCCCTACCCTCGAAATAAGCTGTTTTGCTTGTCATCCAAGAAGCTCTTCTTGGATGAGAAGGGAAACATCTTCAAAGAAAAACCAGAAAGTCCAGTTGCCTCTTGAAAAAACAAGCACCTGCGGACAACCAGAAAGGAAAGTCAAGTTAGAAGGACGGGACTGATAGCAAGTCAAAGGAGGAGGATGAAAGACAGGTGATACTTTGATCTGCGTCTTGAAGAACTTTCATTGATTCCCTCTGGTCTTCTGAAATGTAGGTGAGGGACAGTAGCCGGGAAGCCAGTGGCTCTTTGTCCTTCCTCCGTAAGCCCATGAAGTATGAAGAGCTTCAGCACGTGCTGTGCCATCTGAATGTCACAATGCCACCCTGTTCCAAGGTGAGTGAGTCCACCTTCTTGTGTCCTATACCTGCCCACGTTCCATTGCTTTTTTATTATTATTATTATTATTATTTATTAGATTTCTATACCGCCCTTCTCCCAAAGGACTCAGGGCGGTGAACAGATTAAGATACATGTAAATATATTTCATAAACAGTAAATAATAAATTAAGTCAACTTGGTGTATCTACTAAGACCTTGGCATAGAATTTTGATGTTTATGCTAGCCCTGCTTGTTGAAATAGAAAGGTCTTCAGGGCACGTCGGAAAGTGCGAAGATCTGGGATTATTCGTATTCCGGGTGGTATTTTGTTCCAAAGCGTAGGTGCCCACACAGAGAAGGCCCTCTCCCTTGGAACCACCAGACGACATTGTTTTAATGATGGTACCATGAGTAGGCCCACTCTGTGAGAGCGTATTGGTTGGTGGGAGGTTATCGGTTGCAGCAGGTGGTCTCGTAAGTACTCAGGTCCTAAGCCATGGAGCACTTTAAAGGTAAGAACCAACAACTTGAAGCGCACTCGGAAGGCCACCGGAAGCCAGTGCAGCTCGCGTAGAAGAGGTGTTACATGCGAGCACCATGTTGCTCCCATAATTACTCGCGCAGCTGCATTCTGGACCAGTTGGAGCTTCCGGGTGCACTTCAAGGGGAGCCCCATGTAGAGAGCTTTGAGTCATATCCTACTCTTTTTGGCTTGTGCAGAGCAGGCTTAGGGTTCGATCCCCTTGCAAGCTTGCAACGGTGCAATTCCCTGCGACTTAGCCGAGCTGTGTATATCTACAGTTGTCAGATTCTGATGAAATATCAACAATTGCGCATTTGTCCCTTGCGCCATTGCCTGGCTCCCTTGAAAACACAGAAAGGAGCATGATTTTTTTAAAAATTAAATCTTTATTAAATATTTACATTAAGATTAACACAAAATAAACATTGAAAAACAATATAAATGGTGAAATGTAGAAACACATAAACACAAGACTAAAACGAAACGACAAACATGACTAACCGGGAGTTAAGCTCACTCTCCAATTAATAATAACTAGTGTCATCCAAACCAAACATTTCAATAGAGTCAATTTCTACTAACTATCTACAAAACAGTTAGCCTGTTTTTGTCGAAATTTTAAGACATCATATAGCCTAATAAATATCTAATTAATCTAAATAGACGATCTTGTCACTCATTTCCTAGGTTTAACCTTCTTTTGAGCCAGACAAAGCATTTGTCCCAACTTCTATTGTATATTGAATCTTTCTTGTCTTTTAAAATATACGTTAATCTATCCATCTCAGCACATCGGAGAATCTTGTTTATTATCAGATGATCGGGAGGCGTATCTGCATCTTTCCACAGTTGGGCAAATGCCATTCTCGCCGCTGTTGAGACATGGACAAATATATACCAATCTTTGTTATCAATGTAGTCTGGTCTTATTCCAAGCAAGTAGAGGTCTGGATGAAGGGGAAAGCTCACACCTGTTATTTCCAGCAGCCACTGTTGTATTTCCCCCCAATAGCGTCTAGTTAACGGACAAGTCCACCACATGAGCATGATTTTGAGGAGGGGGAGTGATGTGATGGAGTATGTACCTGGAGAAGGAATGGGTAGTCTTCCAAGGAAAGAAGCAACACATTCCAGAGAGAAGCCCAAATGCAGAGTCTCGAGGTGAATGCTACCTCAAGCCACACCCTACATTTTCCCAAGTTTTATCTATTAGTATTGATCATCATCATCTTCCTTTAATGACCCCATAATCCCTTGCGGGGTGGAGTCTGGGCAACTGAATGTAGCTAGCAGAGTGTTTTAATGGCCGGATGCCCTTCCTGTTGCCAACGTGGAGTTTTGTTCAGCATATATATTCTCAGTGTGCCAGGACAGAGAAATAATCTGCCTCTACCTAGGATCGAACTCACAGCCTCCTTTATAGCACAGGGTTGAATTGCGAGGTCCTTAGTCCTCTCACGTTCTTCCAGACGTTTCATTACCAAACTAGATAATACGATCAACACCAATGATGTTTGGGAATGAAACATCTGCAAACAAAAATATTAAAAGAGTATAACATTTAAACTATAATAATAATATTTATTATTATGTTATAATAATAACATGTTAATATAACATAAATGTTATAATAATTAACATATTGTGTTAATTATTATGTTATAATAATAACATTATTATTTGTGGTAAGGTATGGGGGGAACCTCTTCTTGTAAAACTGTGCTAGAGAATTCCAGAATATTCTCCTTCTCTAGATCGCAATCATTCAGTAGTTCTGAGGGCTATCCAGCTGTTTATCAGGGAATCGTGGTTTTGATTCTGGACACCGTTCATTCGCAAAACAGGCCTTTGAAGTACCATATCTGGAACACCATGAACCAATTTTATTTTGGGAGATTTAACTTCTAGAAAATGGAGAGAGAGAGGGAGAGGCCCCTCCCTTTCCCCTACTGAATAGGATTGAAGTGGCTTGGAAAAGAATTGGAACATTCCAGAGATCTCTGGACCATTCCTTCAAAGAATGTTAGGCTTTGGCCAGACTGTTCTGACGTGGGCTTCCTGCAAAAGCTCACGTCCCATTGGCTTCGCTTTTATGTCTTATGGGAGAGACCAATCATCTCCAAGCCTTACTCCCAAGTCGACCCTGTTTTCTTAATTGTTCCTGTCGTCTGGCAGCCCTTTGCATGCGTACACTGGGAACAGGCTCCCGCTGTTCTTCTGCCTCGCTGCTGTCAGACTCCGGAGGCTGCACATAACTATCAGATGGCCTTGGCCCCCTCTCTGCCTCCGACGCAGAGCCCTTGTCTGACTTTCCCCAGCCCCCAGGACTGGCCCAAGTTCCTCCCCAACCTCCTCACTGTCCAACTCTGCTGCCAGCTCTGTTGGCCGCCGGCGGGCCACAACACAGACCTGCTCCAGAGCAGGTCTGAATACCAGCATTCCTCAGCAAGCAAGCTCATGGAACAAGGAAGGAAAAGGAATGCTATGGATATCTCCTAAATCGATGTTCTCAGATCCTTGGTCATGAGATGTCCCAGGCTGGTGGCAGAAATGGGAAGAGTCTTTCATTGTTGAGTATTTGTTGGGTGAGTGTTCCTCTCCACTTAGATGCTGAACAGTCTCAAACCTTTCCTTGTTCTCCTAGACTTCTGGCAGTGAAGAGCGAAGGAGAACACTGACGCCGCTTGCCCTGAGAGAGAGATACAGCCTGCTCAGTGACAGCACTCTGGGTAAGGGGATAAGACCCCAGCGATCAGACCCTAGAACCCTATTCCTCTTTGCTGGGCTCAGCATTTCACTGGGTCAAATGTAGTTACCAGTTTGAGGGTTGGTGGCTCAGGGGCTAAGATGCTGAGCTTGTCGATTGAAAGGTCGGCAGTTCAGCGGTTCAAATCCCTAGCATCCCGTAACGGGGTGAGCTCACGTGACTTGCCCCAGCTTCTGCCAACCTAGCAGTTGGAAAGCAGGTTAAAAATGCAAGTAGTAAAATAGGGACCCACTTTGGTGGGAAGGGAACAGGGTTCCATGCGCCTTTGGCGTTGAGTCATGCCGGCCACATGACCACAGAGACATGTTCTCCGGAGATTTACGAATGTAAAAATACAAGGTACTGGAATTAAAATCCAGGAGAAACCTATAAATTTATAATCAAGTTTACAATCAGTATTCAAAATACTATAGACAATTAAGGATGTAGGTATTCCTAAATACTATGGGAATGTAAGGCTAAGTTAATTTACATTGAATTTAATACTTACTGAAGTCTCCTATGGTATGTTGGGATTCTGTTACTTATGATTCCATGAATACTTAACTGGAGAAGCTTCTTGGATGAGAAGCAAAATGTTTCCAAGGGGAAACCCACCCCAAGAAAGCCCAGTTGCCTTTTGAACGGCGTCTTTGGGATAACTCCAACAATACCTGATGATGGAGATTGTTGAGTTTGGCTTTGCTCCTCTCCTTCCAGGATCCCTTAACAGCACAGAGAAAGACAAGACCAACATGAAGTTGGCGGTCATTGCCGAACACTTGGGTCTCAGTTGGGCTGGTAAGTAACACTGAACTGGGGTGCAAGGTGGGGAACCAAGCAAGGTTAAGAGAGAAAATGTTGGCAAACCTGAGCATCTCACCTGGAGACTGAATTGGCTATTGAGGTTCGGACTTTGGAGGACAAATACTCCTCTGCAAGAAGTATAAATCCTTCCATTCCCCACCATCTGGTCAAGAGCTGAAGAAGCTTCTTGGATGAGAAGCAAAATGTCTTCAAAATAAAAGAACAAGGAAGTCCAGTTGCCTCTTGAAAAAGCACCTTTGGGACAACTGTGACCTGGATGACTGAGAATCTCTACAGACTTTTAAGTGATGAGGTCTAGTTGCATTCCATTTCCACCTGATGATTTGACCTGGCTCATATACTTATTCTATCCAATTCCCTGCAGAGCTGGCTCGGGAACTTCAATTCGGAGTGGATGATATCAACAGAATCCGAGTTGAGAATCCCAACTCTCTCCTGGAGCAGAGCATGGCCCTCTTGAATCTTTGGACCAACCGTGGTGGCCAGAGTGAGTAATTAATGACCATGTCGGAAATGTGGGCTTCATCTTTTGAAAATATCAGAGAGAAGCTCTAGATTTTTTTCCAGAGATTGGAAGCATCTCAGTGTTTCTAGCACGAATGCAAGCAAATTCATCTTAGGTTCTTCTTCTTGTCATTTTGGACATCCCTCAGTGATGGGAATTGAGTTAGGAATGCAGAGTTGGAGAAGACGGACAGGTTGGTTGAGGGTCCTCTTTTAAGTTTCCACTGACCTGTTTCTTCTCTCATTAATGAATATGAGAAACCAAAGAAGAATCTTACCATTGGCCCTCTGCCATATCACAAAATAGTGAAGGTAGTCCTTTGCCGATTTTAAATCAATGAATGGAGCACCCCTTCCTCACTTACTTCTTTCCCCAAGGGTACCTCCTGTCCCTTGATTTTATAAAAAACTAGCTGATAACTTGGAGTTGCCCAGGTATTTATAGACATCAAAGCGTTTGTCTGACAATGAGCCATTGGGAGGGGCCTTTCTTCCCCCTACTCTCATGTCCATCATCCCTGCCCTCTCCCTTTCCCCCTCCCCATGTGCTCCTCTTTCCCACCCTGTCTACGATTCTGATACTGTGCCCCAAATCCATCAAGCACTTCCCCGTTGGTCCACTGGAGGGACAGTGTCACGGCTGGCTTTCCCGAGGAAGCTGCGAAGGAACTGACATCACAAACAATTTCCACTCTAGGATGCTGCACTTGCTGTCTTAATGGCTCAAGCATTCCGCAGTTATGCTGGAACACACACACACACACACACACACACACACAGAAACACAAACACACATCAGGGGTGTCCTATCCCCCTCCCCCCAGTATTTGTTTACATAGGGTAAGTCATCTGTATATCAAGTTTGGTTGAAATTTCTCGAGCTGTTCCAGAGTTATGCTGGAACAAATATACATACATACATACATTCTTCATCTATATCTCTATCTCTATCTCTATCTCTATCTCGATCTCGATCTCGATCTCGATCCCTATCCCTATCCCTATCCCTATCCCTATCCCTATCCCTATCCCTATCCCTATCCCTATCTCTATCTTTATTTCTATAGCTAGATATATAGATGATTGATGTTCAAAGCTCAAGGCCATCTAAGATGGTAAAGCATTTAGATCATAAGAAATGAGTTCAAGGATCCCTTTCTTTTGATTCTTCTTTCTTCTTTGCATGCTTATAACTCATGGAATTAACTTTACCAAGCAAGGACAAAAATATATGGGTTGACACAAAAGAAGCTGAGCATTCCTTTCACGTTTATCACTTTTATTTTATAATATAAAATACAAAGAAGAAAAGAAAATAGGAAATTAAGGGTGGAAAAGGGAATGGAGAAAAGGGGATATGGAATACAAGGGGGAAGAGAAAAAGAAAAAAAAGGGGGCATTGACTTCCAACTCTTAGCACAGTACAAGATAAACACGTCCCAACTTCAACTTTTTGCTTTTACACATTAATATATAACTAGCCATCCCTATAACACCAAATCTTTCTAATCAACAAAACCAAGCTCCAAGTTTTAGAGAAAGAAGGTCACCATTCCTATTAAAGGACCATAATAAAATCAAACTCTGTTTGAGGGGGCGTTTCCACTATGGTTTGGGCAAGGCTCCACTTGACTTTAGTTCTAGCTCTGATTTCCTGTTCTTAACCTGTTCTTCCTCGTCCTTCATCCAGTGGAGAGCCTTTACGCAGCCCTTCGCAACATTGACCGTAGCGAAATTATCAACATGCTGGAAGGTTCCGGGCGACAGAGCCACAGCCTGAAGAGTGACAAGCGCTACCGGCACAGAGACTATTCTGGGTCTCCTTCCCAGATAAATGGTGAGTCCCAGATTTGCTCTCTTCTACCAGCTTCAAGTGTTGCCTCGTGCGATCACAGTCCTCCTTTCCTTCTCATTCCGGATCTAATAATGAACGCTTGGCAAAGGAACCATCTCGCTCACCATCCGGAGGGCAGTACAGTAGTGGCCAAAATTGTAAAACTTCTTGGGAAAAGTGTTATTTTTGAGATTTGATGGCTAATAACACCCCGTTTTTGGGGAGTTTCAAGATAATCCTATTCCACTCCTAGAATGGCCTGAGAATAGCCCAGACCTTCACCCAATTGAAAATTTATGGAGCCGACGAAAGAAACTGGTTAATCAGAAGCAATCCAACAATAAAACCCAGTTCATAGAAGCCATCATTCAATCTTGATTTCACATTATAACAGTTGCAGAACTCAAAGGCTTGGTTCACTCCATGGGAAGATGTTGTAAGGCTGTCATTCATGCTAAAGGTTACCCAACAAAGGATTAACTGACACGGGGATCATTTTTGTATATTTCGTTTTTTCTACATTTCACTTTTCTTCTTTATCCTGCAACTGCTATCCTAATAGCAAATCCTTCCTAAAAGTTATTGCATTACATTCTTGATTAAATTGCCTTTCCATGGATATATAATTTTGTGGTACGACTCCCCCCCCCAAAAAAAGTGGTGTTATTTGCTAGTTTTAGAAAATACACTTTTCCCAAAAGGTCTCCACCATTTTGGCCACTACTGTATGTGTCTGAGTTCATCCTTATTTCATAGCCAGATCCTAGTCAACGGGGGTTCAACCGCCTCTCTCTTTCTCCCTTGTAGCTTCAAGCAAAGTTTCTCAACTTTACCAGCTTGAAGATGCGAGATCTGCCACTCTAATCTCAGAACTTGCCATCCATCCCTCCATCCATCCACGTGTCTTCAAACTGCCAAGGTTGAGAAACAATGGCTTAAAGCAGAGGTCTTCAAACTTGGCAGCTTTAAGACTTGTGGACTTCAACTCCCAGAATTCTGATTCTGGGAGTTGAAGTCCACAAGTCTTAAAGCTGCCAAGTTTGAAGACCCCTGGCTTAAAGGAAGATAGATTAGACACGCACCTCTGTGGCATCAAAAGAATCAGACTGACCATGAGGGTTTTAACAGGGGGCCGAGCACCAATCCTCTTGGGCTTTAAACGTGTGTGGCCATTGCCCTCCGTGGGATTTGACTTGTTCGCTTCAAAACAGAACCAGTAAACCGTTGTGCCGATGAGATGCTTTGGGAATGAAGGTGCTACACCATGGTTAAAGACCAGGCCTTGGGCCATTGAAGTTGAGCTGGGGATGATTGATGGGTTACCGAGGGGTGATTGATGGGTTTTCGAGGGGTCTAGAGTTTGCAATCCAGGTGTCCCTTTGAAGATAACTTGCACAGGTGCGAATCGAGACGTTTTAGTGGGCGCTGGAGACCGAAGGTAGCCCGCGAGTCTCTGATGCGATTAAGAGGGGTGCACCCAGCTTCTCTGCTGCACTGCCATTCTTTCTCTTGCCTCGTCCCTCCTCCCTGGTGTGATCTCCCACTTTCTCTCCTGCCAGAAAGGGTGCTGGTTGTACCAAGCTGGCTGGCTGGGAGGTGCCCGACATGGCGCCACTGGCTTTACCCTGCCTCTCTCTCTCTCTCTCTCCTTCTCCTCCTCCTTCTTCTTCCTCCTCTGCCACCTCTCTCCACTGTCTCGGCCTGTCTCGTTTTCTCTCTCTCTCTCTCTCTCCTTCTCCTTTTTCTTCTTCTTCCTCCTCTGCCACCTGTCTCCATTGTCTTCGCCTGTCTCGTTTTTTTCTCTCTCTCTCTCTCTCCTTTTCCTTTTTCTTCTTCCTCCTCTGCCACCTGTCTCCACTGTCTCGGCCTGTCTCGTTTTCTTCTCTCTCTCTCTCTCTTTCTCCTTTTTCTTCTTCTTCCTCCTCTGCCACTTGTCTCCATTCTCTTCGCCTGTCTCGTTCTCTCTCTCTCTCTCTCTCTCTCTCTCTCTCTCTCTCTCTCTCTCTCTCTCTCTCCTTCTCCTTTTTCTTCTTCTTCTTCCTCTGCCACCTGTCTCCATTGTCTCGGCCTGTCTCGTTTTCAATCTCTCTCTCTCTCTCTCTCCTTCTCCTTTTTCTTTTTCTTCCTCTGCCACCTGTCTCCACTGTCTCGGACTGTTTCGTTCTCTCTCTCTCGTGTGGTCTGAGCCATCCTAGAGCTGCGGCTTCACTAACTAGCACATAGTTTGTCCGCTTGGCCTGGCTTTTCTCCCTTTTGCATCTTCCTGCTGGACTCCACTACCCCCTTGTCCACCCCCCCAACCCCCACTGCGCTACTGCTGCCTCCCTTCCTTGCCTTCCTGCGGCTTAACAAACCAATGCCTGAGCTGAACCTGGACAGACCCAAATCTGGCTGCAGCTGGGCAGCTCTGTTCCTTGGCTGCATGGAACGATCGTCACACTCACACTGAATCCTTGGGAAAAGGGACACCCAAGTTCTTCCGCTTCCCTGCACTAACCAGAAGTCAGCCCCTTGCAGGATTTTTCCTGGAATCAATAAAAGAGAATATTTGTAGCTCAGGGTTGCTATGAGAGGTCCTCAGTGCTCTCTGAATTCAGTGGTTTTCTTGCCGATGTTTCCTTATCAAAGTCAGGGAATATCATCAGTGCTGGATGGTCCTTCTTCTCAGCCCTAGCAATGATGGTTTGGGTCAGGGGTCTCCAAACGTGGGAAATTTAAGACTTGTGGACTTCAACTCCCAGAATTCCTCAGCCAGCCATGCTTCAGCCGAGAAGCCATGTTGGCTGAGGAATTCTGGGAATTGAAGTCCACAAGTTCCCAAGTTTGGAGACCCCTGGTTTGGGTAATGAAATCTCTGCAAGAAAATCACCAAGCTCAGAGACCACCAAGGACTCCTGATTCCAGGAATGTGATTTATTGTTGTAGGGTAGAACTTTTGAAAAAAAACGCACTGGATTTCTCTCTGCAACATCTTCTGACAAGCAAAATCAAGGCGGCGTTATTTTGACTTGCTTTCTCACGTTTTCCTCCTCCTCAAGACCACGTAAACCCTTTTTCTGAAAGCCCCTCCCCCTCAATACTTCGCTCACCCCTTCCTCTTTGCCAAAGTTAGAGCTCCCTCCTTTTGCGCCACTTCCCCTGCCTGTCCGTTTTGGTTGAAAAAGGGCCACGGTTAGACAGGGTAGTTAAAGAGGAGTGTCCGCCCTGCTCCCACTCCCCAATGCTCTCTGGATGGACCTATAATATCTTGCACATATTTATTAAATTTATATGCTGCCTGTCTCACTATTGAGTGACCCTGAATGGCTGCATGCCTCATGGCCCTTTCGGCCATGGAAATGGTTGGTCCAGGAACTCTGCCACAGGACAAGTTGGAGACAGCTGCTTTGCAGTGTTTAGCAAACAGGAACCCAAATGTACAATTCTGATAGAAGATAGATAGATAGATAGAGAAAGAAAGAAAGAAAGATAGATGATAGATATAGATATTTAGATAGATGATAGATAGATAGATAGATAGATAGATAGATAGATAGATAGATAGATAGATAGATAGATAGATAGAAAGAAAGATAGATGATAGATATAGATAAATATTTAGATAGATGATAGATAGATAGATAGATAGATAGATAGATAGATAGATAGATAGATAGATAGATAGATAGAAAGAGATGATAGATAGATATAGATGATAGATAGAAACAGAGATAGAGATAGATAGATACATAGATATATAGATACAGAGATGATAGATAGATATAGATGATAGATAGAAACAGAGATAGAGATAGAGATAGATAGATACATAGATATATAGATACATAGATGATAGATAGATATAGATGATAGATAGATAGATAGATAGATAGATAGATAGATAGATAGATAGATAGATAGATAGAGATAGAGATAGAGATAGAGATAGAGATAGAGATAGATAGATAGATAGATAGATAGATAGATAGATAGATAGATAGATAGATAGATAGATAGATAGATAGATAGATGATAGATAGATATAAATGATAGATAGATAGATAGATAGATAGAAAGAAAGATAGATGATAGATATGGATAAATATTTAGATGATAAATAGATAGATAGATAGATAGATAGATAGATAGATAGATAGATAGATAGATAGATAGATAGATGATAGATAGATAGATAGAAAGAAAGAGATGATAGATAGATAGATAGAAAGAGATGATAGATATTTAGACAGATGATAGATAGATGATAGATAGATACAAAGATATAGATGATAGATAGATATAGATGATATAGATTGATAGATAGATATAGAAGATTGATAGATGATAGATAGGTAGATGATAACTAGCTAGTTAGCTAGCTAGCTAGCTAGAGATACAGTGGTGGGATTCAGCCAGTTCGCATCACTTCGGGAGAACCGGTTGTTAACTTTCTGAGCAGTTTGGCAAACTGGCTGTTGGAAGAAATCATTAGGGCAGAGAACTGGTTGTTAAATTACTTGAATCCCACCACTGGATAGATAGATAGAGATAGAGTTAGTTAGATAGAGATAGATAGATGATAGATAGATAGATAGATAGATAGATAGATAGATAGATAGATAGATAGATAGATAGATAGATAGATAAAAATAGATAGGGGGGTAGTTAAGTAGATAGCTAGATGACAGACAGACAGACGACTAGTTTCTTGCCTTGCCTTCTGGTGCTTTGGAAAATGTTGTGCCCCTCTTCTTTGTGGCAGCCCCTCAGATACTGGAATACTAGTATCATGTCACCCCGAGTCCAAGGACAAGAAGCAGCCATGAGATTCAGCATTGAAAGGATCCAGAGGCAATTTTTCCCCCTTTTTATTTCTTCATATTTCCGCAAGAAATGACAGACAATGCTTCGATTGTTGCCTTAAGTCTTTGCAGAGCCAACTTCCTGACTCTGCCCCCATGCCTGATACATAGGCTTGATCCCAGAATCCTCAGCCTGCAAACCGGCTCTTAGGAGTTCTGGGCATTGAAGTCCCTCACCCATACTCAGTTTCATGTGAAGAGTTAAAGTTAGCATGAGATCCACCTTGCATTCCTGGCTCCCCTTCGAAAGCTGGTGGTCTCTGAATGAGAATAAGTGCCCCTCTCCTCTCCCTTTTCTCCACACCCCTCCCCCCCGGGTGCAATTTTACTCCCCTTACCCAGATGGATCCATGGTGCTGGGTCGAGGAAGCGCCAATCAAACAGGTGGGGATGGAGAGACCCTTTGAATACGCAGCACAATCTCCATACCCGGAGCCTTGTTTCTCAACCTTGGCGACTTTAAGACGTGTGGACTTCAACTCCCAGAGTTCCCCAGGCTGGGGAGTTCTGGGAGTTGGAAGTCCAAACCTCTTAAAGTCGCCAAGGTTGACCGACAACATCCAGAGCAGGGATCTCCAACCTTGGCAATTTTAAGACTTGTGGACTTCAACTCCCAGAACTCCCCAGCCTGGGGAACTCTGGGAATTGAAGCCCACAAGTCTTAAAGTTGCCAAGGTTGGAGACCCCTGGTCCAGAGGGACAGGGCTGCTTAATCCTGTCTCCCCACCCCACCCCACCCCAGCTCAGTGTGTCAGTCTGTCGTCCTCTGTCTGCCCCACGCAGGTTATGCTTCGCTGCAGGACGAGCTGCTGTCCCCCGCCTCCATGCACTACGCTCTGCCTTCCCCGCTGTGTGCCGACCAATATTGGAATGAGGTGGCCATCCTGGAAGCCATTCCCATGGCTGCCAGCGAGCAGGATGCCCTCCTGGAGATGTCGGACATGCAGGTGTGGTCTTCCGGGCTGACGCCCTCGCTGGTGACTGCCGAAGATTCCTCTCTGGAGTGCAGCAAGGCTGAGGATTCGGACGCCACGAGTGAAGGGCGGCTCACGGGGCAACTGCTGGAGGATGTGCATGGCCCTGACCCTCTTGGTTCCATGGACTTGGTGGAGGAAGACACAGTGGATTCAGACGCCATGAATGGCCTGATGGACATGTTAGAGCAGGAGGAAGGTCAGAGGTCAGAGGGGAGAAGGCCAGATGGCGAGCATTTAAGGGGGGCACTCGGGGGAGTCAGAGTTTCCCACTGTGACCTCTTTCTCATTCCAGGCCAACAGAGAGTCCAAGTGGGCATCACAGAGTCGCCCACTGTTAGCCGGGTGATAGAGAAGAGCAAGGACAGGTAAGGCGAAACGCCCAGTTGAAAGGGCGGGGAGGGATTTGAGGAGGAGGGGGGGAACTCTGAAGGTGGGCTTAGCCTGGGAAAGAGAGAAGACAGCCTGGACCAGTTCTGGATTGTTCCCAAGGAAATGTCCCGACAGCATCTGGCAAGACCAGACTTCATGGCTCAAACAGAGGCACTGATACTCCCATGTTGGTTGTGGGGATCCATCAATAGAAGAGCCGTGGTGGCGCAGTGGTTAGAATGTAGTGTTGCAAGTTAAGTCTGCCCACTACCAGGAGTTCGATCCTGACCGGCTCAAGGTTGACTCGGCCTTCCATCCTTCCGAGGTCTGTAAAATGAGGACCCAGATTGTTGGGGGCCAGAGGCCGACTCTGTAAACCGCTTAGAGAGGGCCGTAAAGTACCACAAAGTGGTATATAAGTCTAAGTGCTATTGCTATTTCCTTCCTCCCTCCCTCTCTCTTATTCCCTTTCTCCTTCTCCTTCCTGATGCCTCAGTGGTTAGAATGCAGTATTGCAAGCTAAGTCTG
This sequence comes from Coluber constrictor foxii, assembly GCA_038048745.1. Classification (NCBI taxonomy): domain Eukaryota; kingdom Metazoa; phylum Chordata; class Lepidosauria; order Squamata; family Colubridae; genus Coluber; species Coluber constrictor. The sequence goes on from CM075967.1 coordinate 38,253,079, forward strand.
CCCACTGCCAGGAGTTCGATCTTTTTTTTATTATTATTAGATTTATATGCCACCCTTCTCCAGAGACTCAGGGCGACTTACAAGGCGTTAAGCAATAGCCTTCGTACTTTTGTATGATCTTGATTGGCTCAAAGTTGATTCAGCCTTCTGTCCTTCCGAGGTCGGTAAAATGAGGACCCAGATGGTTGGGGCCCAGACCCCGACTCTGTAAACCACTTAGCGAGGGCCGTAAAGTACCACGAAGCGGTATATAAGTCTAAGCATGATCGCTAGTGCTATTTAAAATTGCAACACTGCCACCGTTTCAAAACGATCAGCGTAGATTTCCTACCCTTGGGTTGTCTTCTCGTTGATAGTTCTGCCCTTGTAGCGTAATAGTTTGTGGTTTTAGGTGCGATTGTCATTACCTTTTGCTCCTTAACTGAGAGAATCGGTTGTTTTTATGAAGAGTCCAAAGTGTGTTTAACAATGACGGCCCTGCAAGATTGGGGGGTGGGGTGAAAATGGAACGAGTGAATGAGTGAAATAATATTTCACGAGAAGATAATGGGAAATGTGAATTACTTCTTTTCAGAAGTACAAAATTATTTGGTTCTTTAAATAAAGTGCTTTCCCACCCCCAAAGTATGATCCCTAGTGTCTCCTCTCCTCTCCTGTCTCTGTCCCTTCCCTCCTCTCTTCTCCCTTCCCTTCTCCTCCCCTCCCTATAATATTTGGATTGCAGAAACCAAGCCAGTTTCTTTTCACCTTTTATTCCCTTTGATTTTTCTGTCCAAATGTCTTAATTATATCTTAAATAGTAACTGTCCCTATCTTTTCTCTCTTCTCTTCTCTTCTCTTCTCTTCTCTTCTCTTCTCTTCTCTTCTCTTCTCTTCTCTTCTCTTCTCTTCTCTTCTCTTCTCTTCTCTTCTCTTCTCTTCTCTCCTCTCCTCTCCTCTCCTCTCCTCTCCTCTCCTCTCCTCTCCTCCCTTCCATTCCATTCCTTCTCTCCTCTCCTCTCCTCTCCTCTCCTCTCCTCTCCTCTCCTCTCCTCTCCTCCCTTCCCTTCCATTCCTCCTCTCCTCTCCTCTCCTCTCCTCTCCTCTCCTCTCCTCTCCTCTCCTCTCCTCTCCTCTCCTCTCCTCTCCTCTCCTCTCCTCTCCTCTCCTCTCCCTTCCCTTCCTTTCCATCTTTTCGCCTCCTTTCTGTACTTTCTTTTAATTTTTCTGCCCCAACGTTCTTGCAATGAAGGGCTGATTTAACTTATTTATTTATTTAACGTATTTAATTTGTCGCACTCTCCACTAAGTCGATCATACGCTAAATTCAACTTCTGGGGAAATTTAACTTGAGCTTCCATTAGAGGGTGGTTAAGAGATGGAGTTGAGTATACCTTAACCCTGGTGGCGTGGCAGACTAAAGCACTGTAATTAACATTCAGCTGTCTGCAATTACTGTAAGTTCGAATCTCACCAGGCTCGAGGTCGACTCAGCCTTCCATCCTTTCTAAGGTGGGTAAATTGAGGACCCAGATTGTGGGGGCAATAAGCTGACTTTGTATAAATATACAAAAGTATGAAGGCTGTTGCTTAGCGCATTGTAAGCTGCCCTGAGTCTCCGGAGAAGACTATAAATAATTACATGCATATAAATACATGTAATAAATAAATAAATAGATAAAAATCAAATTTTAAAAAAAACAAACCTGGCAGCTGCTTTAAAGTACCCATTTCACCCTTTAAAACTCCTAAAACCCACTCCCCAAATACTCCCTGGCCTAACCTACAGTGTAATGTAGTCTACATTCCCAGGAGGAAGGGCTGCATTCCAGACAACGAAGAGACAAGCAAATATCTCAGAAGTGCTTTCTTTTTCATGAGGAAACAGGACTTTCTGATTTTTTTTTCGTTGAAGACATTTTGCTTCTCATCCAAGAAGCTTCTTCCGTTCTTCGGTCCAGTCAGAACTGAAGAAGCTTCTTGGGTGAGAAGTGAAATGTTTTCAAAGGAAAAAAAAAACCAGAAAAGCCAGTTGCCTCGTGAAAAAGCACCTTTGGGACTACCATTTAACAGATTAACAGTAACCGGGTTGGAAGGGACTTTGGTGGTCATCTAGTCCAACCCCCCTGCTCACACAGGAGACCATGACTGAGAATCTCCATAGACATTAAGAGATAGCAAAGTTTAGGTATTTTGGTTGGAGGGAGAGAGCCAAGTCGGCCACAGCTGAGCCCAACATTTCTGTCATTCAGCGAGACGCTGGTGAAGTGAGCTTTGCTCCTTCCCAGAAGTTCTCAGAGGATCTCCGAGATGCGAATAGTTGATTTAGTTTGCCAAGATTTCCCTCTGTGGGGGAAGGAATAGCTAAAGAAAATGGTTTGGAAGTCACTGTGTGTATCGTTCTTGGTTTTTCAGAGTCTATCCGGGCCCCGTCAAATTTTGGAAAGTGGCCATGAAATTCCAGACTAAATCTGGCGCTGTGGATTTTATATTCTAAGGCAGAGCTCTTCAAACTTGGCCGCTTTAAGACTTGTGGACTTCAACTCCCAGAACTCTCCAGCCTGGGGAATTCTGGGAGTTGAAGTCCACAAGTCTTAAAGCGGCCACGTTTAAAGACCTCTGTTCTAAGGGAATAAATACATAAAAAACACCGACCCTTCTCTTTCTATCCTTGACCTCAGGCCTGTTGAATGGGTGGTTGAGGGCGCCTTCATCTCCAGCTTGTCAGACCTGGGCAAAGGAGTGTCCCTGAGCCCACCGCTTTTACGACAAGGGATGTCGTCTTACAAATTGCGGAGCCGGGAACAGGAGACGCTGGAGCACATACGGATCGACTCATCGGAAGAGCGGGAAAGCTCCCCTTTCCAGAGGGATTGGGGTCTCCAGACAGGGAGGCAGCAAGGCTTGTCCAAGTGGCTGGAGGATTCTGGCAGCAGCTGTTTTGCACAAATGCAGGTAAGGCTACAGGGTGGACCTCAACGTCCGGCCGCGATTGAGCCCAACGTTTCTGTCATTCAGTGATGTGAGTTTTGCTCCGTTTTACGACCTTTTCCTTGCCACCGTTGCTAAGCGAATCACACTGCAGTGCTTAAGCGAGGAACGCGGTTGTGAAATGAATCGGGCTTCCTGCTTGTCAGATGGTCGCCAAAGCGGGATCGCGTGAGCCCCGGGATGCTGCAGCCGTCATAAATTGAAACGCTTGCCAAGTGTCTTGAGTTTTGATCACGGGACTGCTGCCAAGGTCGTAAACTGTGAAAATCATCCCCAGGTGACTTTTTTTCCCCAATGCCGTTGCAACTTTGAATGAACTGCCGTAAATCAAGGACTTACCTTGGAATAGGTTGCCGGTTGCAAACCCCGCAGTTAGGGCTGCTGACCAGCAGGTGGCGAACTTCTGCTTTTGCTAAGGGAGGAAAGGCCAACTCACCCAAGCCGGCCTGTGCCGCGGGCTCTATTTATATCTGCCTGGCCAGCAAATCTGCTTGTTTCCTAATTGGGTAGCGCCAGGATCTCGCTTAGGGGCAGACTTAGCAGGACCAGAAATAGAGCCCCTCGGCCTGCCAATTTGTTGGGCTGGGCTTAAGAGAGGTACCCTAACCTGGTTTAAAGATTGACACAGCACATTCCCGGGCATAGCAGTCGACGGATTCTGATCCAACCGCCCCCCCTTTGCTGCAGCCAACTTCTTGCCTTGAGAGGCTTAATCCAGGGTGACTTTGACAAAGGGGGAATAGAAAGCTCGGCCGAGCAGCTGCTCTGGGAGCGGGCTAAAATTACAGCCCCCCTTCCCATCTCCCACAACCTAGAGAGAGAGAGAGAGAGAGAGAGGAAGAAAGCAGTTGCTCCAGCCACCAACGCGGACGGCCACAAAGAGCAGACAGCGTTAGGCTCAAACCGGCTGGGATGTGATCGGCCACCTGGCTGCTTCTGCGGAATCATGTGGGGCTTCCTGACCCAGCTGCTCATCAGTTTAATCCTCCTGGGCTTCTTCCTGGTCAGCTGCCAGAACCTCCTGCATCTCGCCCAGGGCTCCGTCCAGTTCGTGCTGAAGCACATCCACCAGGAGCTGGACAAGGAGCTGGGGGAGAGCGAAGGGCTGGGTGACGATGAGGAGGTAGCATCCACCCGTGTTGTGCGCAGACGTCTCTTCGTTCAGGTAGCCCTTTGTGTGTGGGGTGGGTGGGCGTAGGACCTGGGACGGAGGTGCCCAAACGGGATGGAGAAGGCGTTCTTCTTAGCTTCTGGGTGCCAGTCAAAGATTCCATAGTTAGGTTAGAAAAGAAATATGAATAAGGACATAGAGATAAAAGAGATAGAGAATAGATGGGAGAAAACAATTAGAAAAGTAGATACCCAGATGAGGCCAAGTAAAAGAAGAAAGGAAGGGTGTGGGTGATTAAAAAGGAAAAAAGTGAGATATTATAAAAATGTACGCAAATTTATTTTATTTATTTATAATCAAACTTCTATACCGCCCTTCTCCCGAGGGACTCAGGGCGGTGTAATAAAAACATCAATACAAAAGTTAAAACAATTTAAAACAAATTCAATCGTTTAACCAAATATTAAAAACCCCGAGACTAAAAAACCCATTAAAATTTATCCGACGGTCAGATGAGCTTGCTGGAATAATAGGGTAAATGATGAAATAAAAATAAATAATAATGGAATAAGAAATTGAAACGAGAATAAAGGTAATTGGAAAATTGGGGCTGCTCTAATACCACTTTAGATTGAACTGAAAAGGGAAACAACAGGAGAGAGGGGAAGGAGTAGAGAGAGAGGAAGGGAGAAAAGAGAGGAGAGGGAGAGAAAGAGAAGAAAGGGAAAAGGAGAGGAAGAAAAGGGAGGGGAAAGAGGAGCAGAGGAGAAGGTTAGAAGGGGGGAAGAAGAGAGGCGTGGGGGAAGAGAAGGGGAAGTAGGAAAGAGAAGGAGAGGAAGAATGAAGGAAGTAGGAGGAGAAAGGAAGGAAGAGAAGGGGAGGAGAAGAAGAAAGGGAAAAGGAGAGGAAGAAAAGGGAGGGGAAAGAGGAGCGGAGGAGAAGGTTAGAAGGGGGGAAGAAGAGAGGAGTGGGGGAAGAGAGGGAAGTAGGAAAGAGAAGGAGAGGAAGAACGAAGGAAGGAAGAGGAGAAAGGAAGAAAGAGAAGGGGAGGAAGATAGGGAAAAGGAGAGGAAGAAAAGGGAGGGGAAAGAGGAGCGGAGGAGAAGGTTAGAAGGGGGGAAGAAGAGAGGAGTGGGGGAAGAGAAAGGGAAGTAGGAAAGAGAAGGAGAGGAAGAACAAAGGAAGTAGGAGGAGAAACAGGAAGGAAGAGATTGGGAGGAGGAGAAGAACGGTTGCGATAAGGGTAAAGGGTAAAAGAGCAGCCTGGAAAAAGTAAAAATGAAAAATGAAAGTTAAAAGAAAAGAGGAATGAAAAATGATGGAAACAACTGTGCATGTAAATGTGTTTATGAGAAATAAAAATGAAAAAACTTCTTTTAAAAAAGATTCCGTAGTAGCCCTGTTGAGCTTGGCCAACTGGCGAAAAAGCATCGTTCGGCCTGGAACTTGGCATCTATCTGACTTTATCTGGGCAGGGTATCTGACTTTTAGACCTAAGCGGAAGTACTAGTTTCTGGGCAAGATTTATTTCACTGGTACCCATGGTTTACCTGAAGATAAGACCCTGTCTTCTATTTTTTTGAACCCCGAAATAAGCGCTTGGCCTTATTATCAGGGGATGTCTTATTTTAGGGGAAACAGGGTAGATGTTTTCATTTTGCATTTGATGCATTAAATGTTATGCTGTATGGGTTCAAATCCCAGAAAGGATACGGCTAGCTAAACGACGAGAGCTAAATAGCTTGAAATAGATCTACGCTAGTCTCTCCCTTTATTGCTTTGTCGGTAAATATCAATTTAAGGCAAAAAAAGAAAAGAAAAGAAAAATCATTTGCTGCAAAAGCGATGGCCTGCGAAGGCTCCTGGATTGGGGCTGAAAGGCGAAAACAGAAGCAGTATGCTCTGTTCCATATTTGGGGAGACCACGTTGCACTGACAGAGTGGTCTCACCGGGGGGAAAAAACAGTTACAGTAGTGGCCAAAACTGTAGAAACCTTTTGGGAGAAGTGTATTTGAGGTTTGATGGCTGATAACACCACTTTTGGGGGGAGTTTCAAGATAATCCTATTCCACTGCTGGAATGGCCTGGGAATAGCCCAAACCTTTACCCAACTGAAAATCGATGGAGCCGACGAAAGAAACTTGTTAGTCAGAAGCGACCCAGCAATAAAACTCGGTTAATAGAAGTCATCTTTCAATCTTGGTTTCACATGATAACAGCTGCAGAACTCAAAGGCTTGGTTCACTCCACGGGAAGACGTTGTAAGACCGTCATTCATGCTGAAGGTTACCCAATGAAGGATTAACCGACATGTTGATTTTAGATTTAGATTTAGATTTTATTCCATTTCTATACCGCCCTTCTCCCGAACGACTCATGGCGGTGCACAGCCAACAATAAAACAAGTCCAAATACAAAATTTAAAAAAACATTTTAAAAAACATATTAAACCATTGGCCTAATCATTAAGAATAAACTCCAATTAATAAGTGATAATAAGTGATAATTTTTGTTTTTTCTCTGGGGATCTTTTTTGTGTATCTCGTTTTTTTCGACGTGTTTCATTTTTCTTCTTTATCCTGTAGTTACTATTCTAATAGCAAATCCTTCCTAAAAGTGATTGCATTACATTCTTGGTTAAATTATCTTTCCGTTGATATATAATTCTATGCTACTACTCCCCCAAAAAGTGGTGTTATTAGCTAATTTTAGAAAATACACTTTTCCCAAAAGGTTTCCACAATTTTGGCCACCACTGTATGCTGTACGGTATGCCTTATTTTAATTGTGATGTTTGGCACACGAATGAAACAAACAAACATAATGATTGAAAGAGCCCAGCTGTGTACATTGCAGAGGGCAGAGAGGAGAAGAGCCTTGGTGGCGCAGCAGATTAAAGTGGTGTTAAGTGACACCAGCTGCCTGCAATTACTGCAAGTTCGAATCTCACCAGGCTCAAGGTTGACTCAGCCTTCCATCCTTCCGAGGTTGGTAAAATGAGGACCCGGATTGTGGGAGCAATAAGATGACTTTGTATAAAAAATAACACCGCTTTGGGGGGGGGGGGCAAAAGCCCTACTAAGCAGGTATATACAAAAAGTATGAAGGCTATTGCTTAACGCATTGTAAGCCACCCTGAGTCTCCGGAAAAGGGCGGCATATAAATTGAACCAATAAATAAATAAATCTCTGCTTTTCTTGTGGTTTTTTTTCCATCTCCACAGGGTAACGAAATATTGGATATCCCTGGAGAACAAGTGACTGAAGAGCAATTCACCGATGAACAAGGCAACATTATCACAAAGAAGGTGAGCCTATGGCAAAAAATAAAAATAAAAAGGAGGATAACAGGATATAACAGAATAGCAGAGTTGGATGGGACCTTGGAGGTCATAAAGTCCAGCCCTCTGCTCAAGCATAGCATTTCAGACCAGTCTCTTCTTAAAAGCTTCCAGTGTTGGAGCACCCAATAATTTCCGGAGGCAAGCTGTTCTATTGATTAATTGTTCTAAATGTCAGGAAATTTCTCCTTAGTTCTTCTCTCCTTGACTAGTTTCCATCCATCATTTCTTTGTCTTGCCTTCTAGCGCTTTGGAAAAATAGGTTGAATTTTTTTTAAAAAAATTGATTTATATGCCGCCCTTCTCCGGAGACTCAGGGCGGCTTACAATGCGTTAAGGAATAGCTTTCATACTTTTGTATATTTATACAAAGTCAGCTTATTGCCCCCACAAACTGAGTCCTCAATTGACCTACCTTAGAAAGGATGGAAGGCTGAGTCAACCTTGAGCCTGGTGAGATTCAAACTTATAGTATTGCAGACAGCTGGAGTTAATTACAATGCATTAGTCTGCTGAGCTATTCTCCTCCTTCTCCTTCTCCTCCTTCTCCTTCTTCTCCTTCTCCTTCTCCTTTCTCTTCTTCTCCTCCTTCTTCTCCTTCTTCCTCTCCTTCTTCTTTTCCTTCTTCTTCCTCTTCTCCTTCCTCCTCCTCCTCCTCCTCTTCTTCTTTTAATTTGATTTATATGGCGCCCTTCTCCGGAGACTCAGGGCAGCTTACAATGCATTAAGCAATAGCCTTCATACTTTTGTATATTTATACAAAGTCAGCTTATTGCCTCCACAAAAACTGGGTCCTCGTTTTACTTACCTTAGGAAAGGATGGAAGGCTGAGTCAACCTCGTGCCTGGTGAGATTTGAACTTGCAGTAATTGCTGGCAGCTGAATGTTAATTACAGTGCTTTAGTCTGCAATGCCACCAGGCTCTTCTTCTCAACCCACCCTCCTTCTCTCTGGCAGCCTGTCAAATATTAGAAGACTGCTATTATGTCCGTCTCCCCCAGCCCTTCTCTTCTTTAGATTAGCCAGACCCAATTCCTACAGCTGTTCTTCATATATTTTAGTTCTCCAGACCTTTGATCATCTTAGTTGCTCTTCTCTGAACTTTTCCCAAAGTCTCAACCTCTTTTTTGTAAGGTGGTGACCAAAACTGAATGCAGTATTCCATGCGTGGTCTTACTAGGCTTTATAAAGTGCTACTAATACTTCAGATGATTTTGATTGTTTTTTATTTTATTTTTATACACAAACAAACATTTAATACATCAATCATTCCTTCTATGTGACATCTCGGTGTTTTCTCCGTGACTTCGTCTTTTTGTCTTCATTGTCTTCATTTTCGCTTAATCTATTACAACATCACTCCAAAAGTGCAATATTCTAATTATACCATTTTCTTACGTAGCTATTAGGTTGCTTATCTATGTCTCTTTTCTAACCGATGGTCAAATTGATCCCATATCTTGAAATATTCTGAATCCTCTCTTTCTTTAATCATCGAAGTTAATCTCTTCATTTCTGCACCATCTAAAATTATTTTAATTACTTCTCCCTCCAGAGGTATTTTCTCTGCCTTCCAATTTTGTGCAGAAACAATCCGTGCAGTTGTTATTACATGTATAATCAAATAAATATTTTCTTTACTAATTTTTTTTCTGGAAGAATACCCAATAGGAACAGCTCTGGCTTTAAAGCAGGATGTTGGTGTGTCATTTCTTCAAAACTTGATTTTGATTCTATGCCTCTGTTTATGCAACCTCTGCTTATAGGCTGACCCCCTCTTCTTTGTGGCAGCCTTCGAACATTGGCACACTGCTCTCATGTCTCCCCTGGTCCTTCTCTTCACTAGACTAGCCATGCCCAGTTCCTGCAACCGTTCATCGTAGGTTTTAGCCTCCAGTCCCCTCATCATCCTGGTTGCTCTTTCTCTGCACTCTTTCTAGAGTCTCCACATCCCCTTCACAGGGACCTTAAAGACCTTACAACTAGAGGTGTGCATAAGATCTAACCCTTTGTCAATGTGATTGTGTTGTTACATCAAAGGCTGCACTTTTCTCATTCTTTTAGGACGTCGTGATGTAGATACAAAACATGTTTGTGTATTTATTTAACTCCCTTGAGTCCCATCTCTTGGGGGGTGGGGGTAGGGGTGAAATCCAGCAGGTTCTGACAGGTTCTGGAGAACCGGTAGCGGAAATTTTGAGCAGTTCGGAGAACCGGCAAATGCCCACCTCTGGCTGGCCCCAGAATGGGGAGGGAATGGGGACTTTGCAATATCCGTCTCCCAGGAGTTGGGAGGGCATGGAATTTTGCAGTATCCTTCTCTTGGAGTGGGGGGGGGGGAGAATGGAGATTTTGCAGTATCCTTCCCCCAGGAATGGGGAGAGAATGGGGATTTTGCAGTATCCTTCCCCTGCCACGTCCACCAAGCCACACCAGACAGAGCCTGCTTCCCTGCTGCCTCCCAGCCAGTGGTGGGTTTCAAATTTTTTTAATCGCGGTTCTGTGGGTGTGGCTTGGTGGGCGTGGTGGGGCTTGGTGGGCGTGGCAGGGGAAGGTGACTGCAAAATCCCCATTTCCTCCATCACCTGGAACTCAGGAGGCAGAGAATAGATGGGGGCGGGGCCAGTCAGAATTTTTACTACCGGTTCTCCGAACTACTCAAAATTTCCGCTACCGGTTCTCTAGACCTGGTCAGAACCCGCTGAAACCCACCTCTGCTTCCAACCCCCCGCCCACACCTTGATCTCTGACTCTCTGATTACAGATTATTCGGAAAGTGGTCCGGGCGACTGGATACCGAACACGGGCAGGCGCACGAAGAGGTGATTATCGTGAGTCCCCCTTCCAGTCCGGGGGTTTGGATGTGAGGCTGGTTTTTTTCAAACATGCCCCTCGACGGCTGGAGAGGATGAGCAGCCGCCCCCCCCCCCCCACAACCTGCTTGCAATGGTCTTGAGCCCAGCCTTGTTCCCTTACTCGGTTCGGATTCCGGATTCTCCCTCTTGCCCTCTGACGCCCTTCTCCTTCTGTCTCCCTGCCTGTCTCTCTCTCTCTCTCCCATCTTCTGTCGCCTCTCCGTGGGTTTGCTGGCGATGGGCTCCTGCTTGGCACTCTCTCTTGCTGGTCTCCCCCCCAGGACGAGGATCAAGGGCGTGTCCCAAGATCGGAACTGCTTGGGGGCAGGATGGGGGCTCAGATAGTCAAACGAGCCAGCCTGAAAAGGGGGAAGGCAATGACCTCCCCCCTCCAGTGGCTTCTTTGGAGGTAAATCATCCCTTTGCTCTTAATACTGGCAGGGAGGGGAGGGCAGTGTTTAACAGTTGAGGTGGAGGGGGGATCTAGATACTCTAGAAAGAGTGCAGAGAAGAGCAACAGGGATGATTAAGGGACTGGAGGCTATAATGTATGAAGAACGGTTGCAGAAACTGGGCATGGCTTGTCTAGTGAAGAGGAAGGACCAGGGGAGACAGAGAGCAGTTTTCCAATATTTGAGGGGCTGCCCCAGAGAGGAGGCAGGGGGTCAAGCTATTTTCTGAAGCCCCCCAAAAGCCAGACAAGGACCAATGGATGGAAACTGACCAAGGAGAGATTCAACCTGGAAATAAGGAGGAATTTTCTGACAGTGAGAATCATCAACCCATGGAACAGAAGTGGCCTTCGGAAGTTGTGGGAGCTTCATCCCTGGAGGCTTTTGAGAAGAGACTGGACTGCCCTTTGTCAGAAATGGCGTAGGGTCTCCTGATTGGGCGGAGGTTGGACTAGATGACCTCCAAGGTCCCTTCCGACTCTGCTAATCTGTTAATAAACGAGATGCCCCACTAACTTCTAGGGTCATGTAGAAAGAGCATAATTTGCCTAGTGGTTAAAGCACCAGGCTAGACTGAAAGGCAGATGGGGTTTTCTCGCCCCTTCCTTGCCAACTTCAACCGATCATTTGTGCGTGGCATGCAAAACTGCGCCGTCAAAACCGATCTAGAAATGCCTCCCCCCCTTCCTTCCCTCCCCCCCTCCGCCAAAGCTAGTCTGCTTCCAGCAACTCTGCGCCACAGCTTAGGCTGGCAATTCTGTCTTTGTGCAAAAAGAATCGGCGTTCGTTTGAGTGTGTTTTTCCCCTCTGGCGACAATCTTCAACGGCCCTTGGGTTGGGATGGGTGGGTGGGTTTCTGTGATGGGAAGCTTACTCAAGGCCTCCCTTTCTGAAGAGCCCTTTCGATGGAGAACGTGAGCTTCCTAGGTTTTGGTTGGGACGCCCCAGGGCCTTTTGGTGGGGCCTTGGCAGCATGCCTGCGTCTGTGCCATATTGGGTATTTATTTATTTATTTTATTTATTTATTAGATTTATATACCGCCCTTCTCCCTTGCGGACTCAGGGCGGTGAACAGCCAGATTAAAAAACAGTACATAAAAGTTAAAAATTTTAAAACTTTGGCTGAAAGTTAAAACAATTAAATACTTAAAATACAACAACCCCTACAATACTAAAAATCTAAAAAATTCAACAGGGATCAGGCTAGACCGGCAAGCTGGAAGAGACAAGTTTTTAGGGCCCGACGAAAAGTCCAGAGGTCGGAAATTATTTATTTATTTATTTATTAATCAAATTTCTATACCGCCCTTCTCCTTCCGGACTCAGGGCGGTGAACAGCCAGTTTAAAACCAATACAATACAATAAGTTAAAACATACTAAAATCAATATAAATTTAGGCTGAAAATATACCGAATAAAAACACTAAAACTCTAAAAAATTTAAAATAATTTAAAATATTTAAAAATAGGAGGGATCAGGCAAGTCCGGCAAGTTGGAAGAAATGAGTCTTCACACGCCCCGACGAAAGGTCCGGAGGTCAGCGATAGTTCTCAGATCTGGAGGCAGATCGTTCCAGAGGGTGGGGGCTACCACAGAGAAGGCCCTCCCCCTGGGGGGTCGCCAAGCCGGCATTGTCTGGCTGACGGCACCCTGAGGAGGCCCTCTCTGTGGAGCGCACCCGGCCGGTGGGAGGCTATTGGCGGCAGAAGGCGGTCCCGTAAGTACGCTGGTCCTAAGCCATGGAGTGCTTTAAAAGGTGATCACCAACACCTTGAAACGCACCACCGGAAGTCCACCGGCAACCAATGCAGCTCGCGCAGGGAGAGGTGTCACGTGGGAGCGTCCCGTCGCTCCCATAATCCCCCGCGTGGCCACATTCTGCACCAGTTGAGCCTCTGGGTGCGCCCCAAGGGGAGCCCCATGTAGAGAGCATTGCAGTAGTCCATTCTCTTGGTTTCCCCTCCCCCCCCCCCCTGCTTCCAAAGGCTGCTCCTAAATTGAGGCTTGTCCTAAATAGAACAACGGGCAAGAAACTTCTTTTTGGCTGTGTAATGCATGGGCAATGTGTCCTCAGGCCAATTAAAAACCGAATTGATGCATTTGTACACCTGTTGCATCACTTTGGCTTCAGAGGTTTGATGGAGCCAGTGGTGGGATTCTACCAGGGGTGAAATGCTCCCGGTTCGGACCGTCTGGGGCGAGTAGGTAGCGATGGCGGCGGGCAGTTCGGAGAACCGGTAGTAAAAATCCCTGCCCTCGTCCCCCCCATGCCCCGCTGAGCCGCGCGATCATCAGAGCCTTTTTTTCCCCTTTTAAATGGCTCTGACGAGCTAAGCTCTGGCGATCCCAGCTGAGTTGCCTGCTGATCAGGCAATTCAGCTTGGATCGCCAGAGCCATTTAAAAGAAAAAAAGTTTTTTCTTTTAAATGGCTCTGACCATCCCAGTTCTGATCATCTCAACTAAGTTGCCTGCATTTTTTTTCTTTTAAATGGCTCTGATGATCCCAGCTCTGACGATCCCAGCTGAGTTGCCTGCCGATCAGGCAACTCAGCTGGGATCGCCAGAGCCTTTTGAAAGCATTTTTTAAAACGTGGTTTTACATGTAAAAAATATTTTTAGATGTAAATCTCGAAGGCTTTCACCACTGGATGGGGGCTGGTGTGTAGGGCCAAGCCATCCTGTTTATAGTTAGGGTGGAGCACCATGCACTGTGGAAGCCCAGAAAAATTTGCTCCTGGTTCGAATGCAGCTTTCAATTGCACCGTAAGCATTGGCAATATTTTTGGTCCTGGATTTGGGTGTGTTCCTGCTTGCTGCTACTGTGCCTTGCCTTGGGGGCCTGGATGGGGGATCTTATGTTATCACCAGAAGCCTTCTGGGGCTTTGGAAAATACATTGACGACACCCCCCCCCTTCTTTGTGACAGCCCCACAAATATTGGAACGCCGTTACCCCTGGTCCTTCTTTTCACTTGAAGAAGTCAGTAGATTGGTAGATCAGACTTCTTAGCAGGGGGTGCAGCCACGGTGGCGCAGTACTGCAGGCTACTTCTGCTGACTGCCGGCTGCCTGCAATTCGGCAGTTCGAATCTCACCAGGTTCAAGGTTGACTCAGCCTTTCGTCCTTCTGAGCTGGGTGAAATGAGGACCCAAATTGTTGGGGGCCATAGGCTGACTCTATAAATCACTTAGAGAAGGCTGCAAAGCATTGTAAAGTGGTATATAAGTCTTATTGCTATTGCTATTCCTTCCTTCCTTCCTTCCTTCCTTCCTTCCTTCCTTCCTTCCTTCCTTCCTTCCTTCCTTCCTTCCTTCCTTCCTTCCTTCCTTCCTTCCTTCCTTCCTTCCTTCCTTCCTTCCTTGCTCTCTTATTCCCTTTCTCCTTCTCTTTCCTGGTACCACAGTGGTTAGAATGTAGTATTGCAGGCTAACTCTGCCCACTGCCAGGAGTTCAATCCTGACCGGCTCAAAGTTGACTCAGCCTTCCATCCTCCAAGATGGGTAAAATGAGGACCCAGATGGTTGGGGGCAAGAGGCTGACTCTGTAAACTGCTTAGAGAGGGCTGTAAAGCACTGTGAAGCGGTATATAAGTATAAGGGCTATTGCTAAGGGCTATCTTTTGAGAATGACGGTACCAGCTTCTCCTCTTCTTCCCTTCTTTCTTTCTTTCTTCCTCCAGGGCCTCACCTCAACACCCATCCACTGAACCTCCACTCTCCTCGTTCCTCTCCATGCGGCCAGGCGAGCGGAGCAACGAGCTTCCAGAGGCAGGGCTGTCTGTCTGCGATTCTTTAGGTTAAATGGCATGATTTCCGTAAGAGACATAACTTTACCGTCTTAATCCGCATGGACCGACCCGACCTGCCGACGCATGAGCTACAGTTCTTTCTCCTGACTTCGAGAGGAGAGGGGGGCCGGGACAATTCCCCAGGAGAAGGAAAAAAAACGGATGCAAAAATTGTGTTTTGTGTGTTTTGCGTGCGCGTGGCGGGGGGCCTTCTTTCCAAAGCCCCTTCTTTTGACGTGGTGCCTTGGCCTCCTGGGGAAGAAGGAGTAAGCTGGACGGAGATCACTCGCCATCCCATCCTCCCCAGCTCAGCCCTTCGAGTTGCCTCTCTGCTCAGCTCTCCATCCATCCACCCGGAACCCCAGAAGGCTTCTCGCTGGAGCCCTTCTGGCTACTCTGCCCAGTGGTTCTTCCCAAGGTTGGGATGGAAGGCGTGACTTGGATAAATGCTGAGATCTCATGTATAATAGAATATGGACAGATTACTTACTATGCAAACACCGACGACCGAGGCGTTCGGCAGGAAACGGCGTTCGGCTCCAATCCTTGGAAGCGTCCGCAGGCAGCCAGCCCATTGGGAAGGAAAAACGAGAGATGAGGGGAGAACCAGAATGTCTTCGAATCGGGAACGTCTCCCCGCCTCCTCCCGGTCTCCTTGGGACTCATACACACATGCACACAGGCGTGCCCACACCCACTCACGCCCCACACACGCAGGGTGGTGGTTTTAGAGACGCGTGGGAAAGGAAGGAGGAGGAG
Source organism: Coluber constrictor foxii (assembly GCA_038048745.1). Classification (NCBI taxonomy): domain Eukaryota; kingdom Metazoa; phylum Chordata; class Lepidosauria; order Squamata; family Colubridae; genus Coluber; species Coluber constrictor. The sequence goes on from CM075967.1 coordinate 38,268,357, forward strand.
GAGGAGAAGAAGAAGGGCTAGTACATAAACCTCTACTGAGGCATGCCACTAAGGGTGCGCATTGCGGCGCCTTCCCGTAATTTGGCCCCGGGCTGAAAGTGTGCAACCGCCCGTGTGCGCCGATGCTTGGCTCCACCCAGCACAATCTGTTGCTCAGGAGAAGGGCAGCGTGGCACCCTTGCCTGCACTTCCGTACGGGAGGACCCCAGGGGGCCTCCTCACTCAGCACAGACATGGCATCCTGCCAACACTTCTTGGACCAGTCCTAGCTGGGGGGAACTGAATTCCTTCCCACTTGCCCCCCTTTTCCCCTCCGCCCCCGCCAGCAACTTCCTTGATCAGACCTGGCACGGAGGAAGTCATGTTCCTCCTCTTCCTCCTCCTCTTCTTCCTTTTTCTTCCATCTCTCCACCCCCACCATCAAGATTGCCGGCCCCTATGCTTGGGACAACCCCTTCTCTTGCACCAACAAGCTACACTCTTGGGACAACTGCCGTGAGCAATTGGTGGCGCCATTGACTTCTGCGTCAACTTTTGGAGGCCCCCAACGGGATACAAGGGGCATGTGGGTTGGGGAGTGGGTGGGTACAGGGAATGGCCCAGCAGCCAAGGGGACAATCAAGAGGAAGCATGGACCATCTTGGATTCCTTGACCCTCCTCTGTGGTCACCCCGTGGCAGCATGGCACTCTTCCCCAACCGCAGCGCCACTTTCTCGGCCCCTGCATCTGGGACCCTGTCCCGTTCGTAGAGCAAGCTTGTGGGGTGGGGGGGGTGGGGTTGGGGGGAAAAGCAGGAGGGCAGTGAATGTTGGAGGAAAGGCTGAAAGCCATGCCAGGCATCTCCCCAGGGAGACTAACTGTCTCTATCCAGATGTGCAAGGAACAAACTTCCTCGTCCCCTACCTCATCCTCCCATCACCTTGATTTGCAGCCTGTATGGCCTGCCCCTCCCCCCCCACAAATTGCTGACACAGCATCACCCTAGATTCCGGCGTGGGACCTTCCCACCCACCCCTGCCCTCTGCCCCCATGCTTTTGGCCTCCAGTAGTGCATAGAAAATTTAAAAACAAAAAAATTTGAGCTGTGAACTGCGTCCCTCTCGCCTGCCTGCGGGGGGCGCCGCTTTTGCCCGCCGATCACTAGTTGGCGCTGTCAAGGAGGGCAATGCCTAGAGAATGCTGCCAGTGTCTGCACTCTAGATGCTTTTTAGAAGTTTTGGGATTACTTTTACTTTCTTTTTTATTGTTATGGAAATTTGAGCCTTTTGGCTCCATCTTGTCTTCCCCTCCATCCCCCACTCCAGTGTATAGAACCATCCTCCTTCTCCACCAGCTACCAGAATCCAAGTTAATAAATAAATCAACACCACTCAGGTGTCGCCTCTGCTGCTTTTTTGACTTGCCTGGGTATCTGGGGTGTGTGGGTGTTACTCAACCAAGCTTGGGCGCTGTTGGCAGTTTCGGGGATGACGTTAACCGGGGAAGGGGGAAGCGAGGAGAAGTAAGGTTAGGAGCAAAAGCTTTGCTAGGGTTGGCAAAGGATGGTACTTGTTTAAAAGGGGGAGTAAAGTCCTGGTAGCGTCCCTCTTTGTGTGTGTGTGTGTGTGTGTGTGTGTGTGTGTGTGTGTGTGTGTGTGTGTGTAAAAGGTCTGGGGCATTGCGTCTTCATTTCTTTCCTTTTAGCTGTCAAGAAGCTTCATTTTCTGGTGCTCTTCATCCAAGGATGTAGCTCCAGAAGTGGTCCTTGATCTGATCAAACAGACCCACGGCTTAGATAATCACGACTGCTTCGTACATTTTTATTTTATTTTTATTTTTATTTCAATTTGATTTATATGCCGCCCTTCTCCGGAGACTCAGGGCGGCTTACAATGCGTTAAGCAATAGCCTTCATACTTCGTATATTTATATTTATACAAAGTCAGCTTATTGCCCCCAACAAACTGGGTCCTCAATTTACCCACTTTATAAAGGATGGAAGGCTGAGTCGACCTTGAGCCTGCCTGGGATTGAACTCGCAAGTAATTGCAGCAGCTGGATCTTAAATGCTGCCTTTGTAGGAGGCATTACTCCCCTACGCTACTCAGGCTCATCAGAAAGAATTAGTCTGGCGGCTGTAGTCCCAAAACTATCGGGTTATTTTGTGCTTAGATCATCCATCCATCCATCCAGTATTAGATTGAATGTTAATTAACTTAGCTTTACATTCTCATAGTGTTTAGGAATACCTATGTCCTTAACGGTCTATAGTATTTTGAATATTGATTATAAATGTATAGGTTTCTCCTGGATTTTAATTCCCGTACCTTGTAATTTTACACTCGTAAATCTCCAGAGACCATGTCTCTGTGGTCATGTGACCGGCATGACTCAACGCCAAAGGCGCATAGAACTCTGTTCCCTTCTCACCAAAGGTGGTCCCTATTTTACTACTTGCATTTTTACCTGCTTTCGAACTGCTAGGTTGGCACAAGCTGGGACAAGGAACGAGAGCTATGGATTTGAACCGTTGAACTACCGACCTTTTGATCGACAAGCTCAGCATCTTAGCCACTGAGCCACCACATCCCTATAGACTGATGAGGAGCAAAAGGAAAAGACATCAAGATAGCTTGGTCTAAGTGCCCTCAGTGCAGCCTCCCTGGCCAAAATAAAGGGTGATGGCATGGTCCCCCATGTTATGGCTATTAACCCAAGCTGAGATATCCCCATTTCACCCCAAATCTACTTGTTATTCCTCCTTTCCAACCTCCACACTCTTCCTCCCAAGAATAAAATGATGGCTGATTTGAGATGCCAGTGCCAACTAGCTGACTCCCGAACAATTCACTGGGCTCAGGCAGGAAAGTAAGGCTCTTCTTTACCCGTTTCTTCTCTTTCCTCCATCTCTTCCTGGAGGGCTGGGACCCCAAGGATCCAACTTCTCTGGTCCTCAAATTCCTGGAACCTGAGCTGGCTTTACTGTAAAAAAAAAATGCATCTGTATTTTCTATCTCGAGGTCTTCTTTTACAGGAACCGTGTTAGGAGGTTGTATGCTACTAAATTGTAAAGTTGGGCTCTCTGTCTAGATTTCCCTTGGTTGATCTCTCTCTCCTTTCCTTCCTTCCTTCCTTCCTTCCTTCCTTCCTTCCTTCCTTCCTTCCTTCCTTCCTTCCTTCCTTCCTTCCTTCCTTCCTTCCTTCCTTCCCCCTCTCTCCCTCTCTTCTTTCTTTCTTTCTTTCTTTCTTTCTTTCTTTCTTTCTTTCTTTCTTTCTTTCTTTCTTTCTTTCTTTCTTTCTTTCTTTCTTTCTTTCCTTCCTTCTTCCTTCCTTTTTTCTTTTCCCCGCCCCCTCTCTCTCCCTCTCTCTCTCTCCATCTGTCTTCTTTCTTTTTCTTCTCTATCTCTTTCTCTCTTCTTTCTCTTTCTTTCCTTCCTTCTCTCTCTCCCCCCTCTCCCCCTCTCTTCTTTTTCTTCCTTCCTTCCTTCCTTCCTTCCTTCCTTCCTTCCTTCCTTTCCCCCTATCTCTCCCTCTCCCTCCTTTCTTTCTCTTTCTTTCCTTCCTTCTTCCTTCCTTTTTTCTTTCCTTCTCTCTCTCTCCCCCCTCTCCTCCTCTCTTCTTTTTCATTTGTTCTTTTTTCTTTCTTTCTTTCTTTCTTTTTCTTTCTTTTTCTTCCTTCCTTCTTTCTTTCCCTCTCTCCCTCTCTCTTCTTTCTTTTTCTTTCTCTCTTTGTCTTTCTCTCTCTCTCTCTCTCCTCTCTCACTCCATCCATCACACCCCCAAAGCAAAGGCAGCTTCGTCTATCTTTTTCTCCTCCCTCCTGCCAGCATTATTAGCCATGTGTTAAGGTTCTGGTGTTGACTGTGGAGCTCTCAAAGGGCCATTTATCTCAGAGCAGCCAATCCAGGTCCTGCGCTCAAACGGAGCCCAATGAGAAATGGGAGAACCCAAGGCCTCCAACCTATCCGAGGGCTGATATTCTAATCAGGCCAGTCTTTTATCAGAGGAGAGGGAGCTTCCTTTGAAGTTCAGAGTGGTGGCCAGTCAGTCGGTCAGCCTTGGTTTTGGAATTTGCAGGAAACTCATGGACTTGGGTCACTGTTGCCTCGGCCAGAGGTGCAGCTCCGGGGTCCCACCTACCTTGATCCCAGCAAAAGGGCTTTCCAGAAAGAGCAGCAGGTGGACATACCTAGGGCCTCGGGATGGCATTGCCAACGAGCCAAGCGCCTTGGGAAGCGTAGAAGCGGCACTCCTCGGTAGGCGCCTTTGCCAGCAAGCGGTCGAGCTATGGACTCCAACCTGCAGGGGACGTTTCTCCTCAACGGCCCTCCCCTGTCCCCGTTCGCGGAAGTGAAAGCCCCCATGTGCCAGTATTCAATGCAAAACTCCTTTTACAAACTCAGTCCTCCTGGACTCAGTGCCCAGTTGGCGTCTGGCACACCGCACGGCATCAGTGACATCCTCAGCAGACCGGTGGCTCCTCCAAACAACAGCCTCCTGTCCGGCTACTCCCATGTTGCGGGCTTCAATGGACTGGGCGCCCAGGGCATCTACTATGGTCCCCAAATGGGCAATTTTGCCAAGACGGGAAGCGAATATGGAGCCAGGGGCAGGAGCTGCTGGGCTGACCCAGTCCAGGAATGGCACGAAGGCCGAGGATGTGGCAACTGTAAGTAACAAACGAGGCATGGGGGAAGCTGCATGGCATGGGGACACGGTGATGGTTGGTGGTGGTTGAGAGCACCCCATGGGGGTGCCATTGGCCTCAAAGGGCGAAGGATAGGTAGCAAAACTTAATCAGACTTGGAACTTGGTCCCAGAATTTGTGCGGTCACTTATTATGGGGTGCTGATTGGTTTTAAAGGTGTGGTGTTTTCCAAGGTGACACAGGCAGGTCTCAGCTCTAAAGCTCTTACAACTCAGTTCTTGTAGAGAAGATAACACTGTGGTGGTGGGGGAAACCAATGGAGCACAAACTATATAGAAGGGAGGGTTAATTTGCCGAGGAAGCTGAATGTGGATTTTTGTTGGAACGGAAGGCTGAGTGACGTTGGGAGGTCCCGGAAAGAGGGGCGATCTGAATAAGATCCTAAGGGATGAGGTGGGCTATTTTTTTGATAGAAATAAGAGTATAGGCTACATTTTATGGAGTTGCTCATAAATATAGAACATGATAGAGCCACCAGTGCTAAGGAACGTACAAACTCCGTAGCAGCAATGTGAATAGAAATAGAAAGAATAGAATAGAATAGAATAGAATAGAATAGAATAGAATAGAATAGAATAGAATAGAATAGAATAGAATAGAATAGAATAGAATAGAACAGAACAACAGAGCAAAACTAGAATTAGAATTAGAATTAGAAATAGAACAGAACAGAATAGAACAGAATAGAATAGCACAGAACAACAGAACAAAATTAGAATTAGAATTAGAAATAGAACAGAACAGAACAGAATAGAATAGCATAGAACAACAGAATAAAACTAGAATTAGAATTAGAAATAGAACAGAACAGAACAGAACAGAATAGAATAGAATAGAATAGCACAGAACAACATAGAATTCGAATAGAAGAGTTGGAAAGGACCTTGGAGGTCTTCTAGTCCAACCCCCTGCTTAGGCAGGAAACCCTACATCACTTCAGACAAATGGTTATCCAATCTCTTCTTAAAAACTTCCAGTGTTGAGCATTTACAGCTTCTGGAGGCAAGTTGTTCAACTGTTTTAACTGTCAGGAAATTTCTCCATAGTTTTAAGTTGCTTCTCTCCTTGATTAATTTCCACCCACTGCTTCTTGTCCTGCCCTCAAGTGCTTTGGAGAATAGCTTGACTCTCTCTTCTATCTGAGCCCCTCAAATATCGGAAGACTGCTTCCAATATCTTCCCTAGTCCTTCTTTCCAAAGCAAGAGAAAGTTCAGAGATGCTAGAGTTAGAACAGCAAGCCCTTGATGGAACATGTGCAGAGGTTTTGCCTCTGCTGCATCACTCATGGGTGACTTTTTCCCATTTCTGGAGTTGTGGCTAACTCTCCTCTTGCCTCAAATTCCTGCACTCACTTTGGTTTGGAAATTTAACATCACAAAGAAGGGGTTTTTTTTTATTTTAAAAAAATGGCCTTCTGAGAAGCCCACCAGATTCACCGGAGGACGGGAGGAGGGGGGAACGGAAGGATTTCTCGAATCTTCCTGGTCTGCTCGTTTTCCTAGACAAAGGCCAAAAACCCTCTGGATCTGAGGTGCCCCTTGGAATGACTGATGGTGCCAGGGAGTCCAGGGTAGCTGATAGGAAGCTCAATTAAGAGCTAGGAAAGAGGCAAGGAGCAACTCATTAGTAGCAGAGGCAGGGCCAACTATTGACCCCGTGTTTTTTTTTTATTGTGAGGAAAAGGACTCTCTTTCTTTCTACCTTGAAGAGATGGTGAGGTCCCTGAACCCCAAAACTCGATTGCGTTCTTGGATAGCATCTGCTGGCCTTTCAAAGCACCGTAGACCCCCAAGGACTCAATGGAGAAGAAGCAAAAAGAATTCATCTGGCAGAGAGAGAGAGAGGGAGAGAGGGAGAGGGGGAGAGGGGGAGAGAGAGAGAGAGAGAGAGAGAGAGAGAGAGAGAGAGAGAGAGCAAAGGGTGCAGAATAATTGTATCCCGGAAGAGGAGAGAAGCAACTTAAAACTACTCAAGGAGAGAAGCAACTTAAAACTACGGAGAAATTTCCTGACAGTGAGAACAATGAATCAGTAGAACAACTTGCCTCCAGAAGTTGTGAATGCTCCAACACTGGAAGTTTTTAAGAAACTATTGGGATAATCATTTGTCTGAAGTGGTGTAGGGTTTCCTGCCTAAGCAGGGGGTTGGACTAGAAGACCTCCAAGGTCCCTTCCAGCTCTTCTCTTCTCTTCTCTTCTCTTCTCTTCTCTTCTCTTCTCTTCTCTTCTCTTCTCTTCTCTTCTCTTCTCTTCTCTTCTCTTCTCTTCTCTTTTCTCTTTTCTCTTTTCTCTTTTCTCTTGTCTTCTCTTCTCTTCTCTTCTCTTCTCTTCTCTTCTCTTCTCTTCTCTTCTCTTCTCTTCTCTTTTCTCTTTTCTCTTTTCTCTTTTCTCTTCTCTTCTCTTCTCTTCTCTTCTCTTCTCTTCTCTTCTCTTCTCTTCTCTTCTCTGGTTGACCTCTGCAAAACCACATACTCCGAGAGAAGCTTCAGCTATTAAAATGACATGTATTGGACTGGTAGAAAGGAACAGGGACACAGCCATAGTAAAGTCTCAGTCGTTCACACCTACATACAAACACAGACACAGACACAGACAAACACACACACACACTTTAATAAATGGGGACGACTATTCAGATTTTGCCACTGCCGTCCATTTGTGGTAGCAACATAGAATAACAGAGTTGGATGGGGCCTTGGAGGTCATCTAGTCCAACCCCCTGCTGGAGCAGGAGAGCCGCTGCCCGTCTAGGCAAGTGGCGTCCAGTCTCTTCTTAAAAGCACCCACAACTTTGGAAGGTAAGCCAATCTACGAACGAATTGTTCTGAATGTTAGGAAGTGTTCTCCTTCGTTCTACATAGGTTGCTTCTCTCCTTGATTAGTTTCCATCCATCGCTTCTTGTCCTGCCTTTTGATGCTTTGGAAAACAACTTGACCCCCTCCTCTTTAACAGATTAACAGGATTGGAAGGGACCTTGTAGATCATCTTCTAGTTCAACCCCCCACCCAAGCAGGAGACCCTACGCCATTTCTGACAAATGGCAGTCCCGTCTCTTGAAAGCTTCCAGTGATGAAGCTCCCACAACTTCAGAAGGCAACTTCTGTTCCATGGGTTGATTGTTCTCATGGTCAGGAAATTCCTCCTTATTTCTAGGTTGAATTTCTCCTTGATCAGTTTCCATCCATTATTCCTTGTCTGGCCTTCGGGTGCTTTGGAAAATAACTTGACTCCCTTCCTCTTCTCTGTGGCAGCCCCTCAAATATTGGAAGATGCTATCCTGTCTCCCCTGGTCCTTCCCTTCACTAGACCAGCCACTTGTGGGTTTCAAAAATACGACGGCAGACCTGTAAACAGGAATGTAAAACAAAACAAAACAACTACTTACAGTTATTCCTGCTGTCCTGTGTAAAGGCAGCTGAGCAACCCAGAGGCTCCAGCTGGTCCAGAACTGCGGCCGCGCGGGTGGTTATGGCGCTCCCATGTGACACCCCCTCCTGCACGAGCTGCACTGGCTCCCAGTGGTCTTCTGAGTGTGCTTCAAGGTTTTGGTTACCACCTTTAGAGCGCTCCATGGCTTAGGACCAGGGTATCTACGAGACTGCCTGCTGCTACCAGTAACCTCTCACCGACCAGTATAGAAAGGGGCTTCTCAGGGTGCTGTTGGCCAGATAGTGTCAACTGGTGGCCCCCAGGGGGAGAGCCTTCTCTGTGGGGGCACCTGCCATCTGGAACGAGCTCCCCCCGGAGATACGGAGGATCCCGGATCTGCACGTTTTCCGCCATGCCCTCAAAACATTCTTATTCCAGCAGGCTGGCTTGGCTTAACCTCTCTTTTAAATTGCTCTTTAAATTTTAAATTTGTCTTATAAATTGGGGTGTTTTAATCTGTTTTCTGGGCCAAAATATTTAATATATTTTAAATGGTTTTTTAATGTTTGTATTATATACATTTTATCTTTTGGCTGTTCACCGCCCTGAGTCCTTCGGGAGCAGGGTGGTATATAAATTTAATAAATAATAATAATAATAACAACCAGAAGTTACATTAGGAGTTTCAGAATGAAACTCAAATTCAATCAACCCATGGAACAGCAGTTGCCTTCAGAAGTTGTGGGAGCTTCATCACTGGAGGCTTTCAAGAAGAGACTGGATTGCCATCAGAAATGGTGTATAGTCTCCTGCTTGGGTGGGGGTGGGGGGGTTGGACTACCCCTGGGGGCTGCCAGCTGACACTGTCTAGCTGACGGCACCCTGAGCAGGCCCTCTCTATGGGCGCGAACCGGGCAATGGGATATCGTTGCTGGCTGCAGGTGGTCCGCCTGTGGCGAGAAAAACAAATCTTGCAAGTTTACCAAATGGATGGCAGAGGGTAGAAAGCTGTTACGGAATCTGTTAGTCCTGCTAGAAATACTTCGAAACCCCCTCCCAGAGGGGAGCAACAGAAACAAACCATGAAATGGGTGTGGGGGAGTCTCTCACAATGTTTTGAGCTCTAAGCACATAGTGCTTGTAAACAGCATCCTGATTGACAGGAAGTCAGCTTCTTATGATCTTCTCCACTGTCCTCACCACTCTCCGTAGGAGCTTTCTAGCGGAGGTGCCACTGCCACCAAATCAAACAGGGATGCAGTTTGTTAAAACACTCTCCATTGTGCCTCTGTAAAAAGTGGCCAGGACAGGAGGAGAAAGATGTGCTCTCCTCATCCGACGCAGAAAATGCAGATGCTGGTTTGCACACTTGACTAGGGATGATGTGTGGATTCAGTTGGACAACCTGATTCAAAGAGGCAAATGGACAGAATTGCAGGTTGTCGTGTCACACAGCCCTAACAGGAGGCTCCTTTCTTGGGGAGAGGTCCAGCTTTTGTTTCTGAGCTTTTAAAGAAGCCCCTGGCGTTTCATCTGGATATCCCAGAGGTGGTACTACAGACCCAAGGGCATTAATACCAAGATCTGGCAGATTGGCTCATCCGTGAAAGAAAAGGCTGAAATTGGACCAAATGTAAAAATGTCCCCTCACTGAAAAAATTGCCATATTTTTCGCTCCATAAGATGCACTCCCCCCACCCCCGAAAGTGGGTGGAAATGTCTGTGTGTCTTATGGAGCGAATATGGGTGACAGCACCTTTCCATCTATAAGCCACAGTGGCACAGTGGTTAGAGTGCAGTACTGCAGGCTACTTCTGCTGACTGATTGCAATTCGACAGTTCGAATCTTAGCAGACTCAAGGTTGACTCAGCCTTCCATCCTTGCGAGGTGGGTAAAATGAGGGACCAGATTCTTGGGGGAGGCAAGAGGCTGACTCCGTGAACTGCTTAGAGAGGGCTGTAAAGCACTGTGAAGCAGTATAGAGTCATGGTGGCATTGTGGTTAGAATGCATTATTGCAGGCAAACTCTGCACACAGCCAGGAGTTCGATTCTGACCTGCTCGAGGTTGACTCAGCCTTCCATCCTTCCAAAGTGGATAAAATGGGGATCCAGATTATCAGGGGCAAGAGACTGACTCTATAAACCGCTTAGAAAGGGCCATAAAGCACTGTGAAGTGGTATATAAGTCTAAGGGCTATTGCTAAAGAAAGCTTACTGAGAAGTTGCTGAAGCCTTCAACATTAAGTAAGCTCAGCTTCCATCAACGCCCAGCATGGGGAAAAAAGAAATTCTAGAGAATCATCTGCCCAGAAGCTTTGGGGTTCAAAACATTAGTTAGCTTTGAGTGCTGCCCCTGGGGGAAGCTGGATGCCAGTCAATGACCATGCTGCCCGTCTCCCTTCACACAGCCACAGGGCACCTTGGTGATGGCCTCCACAAGAAGAAACACACACGTCCAACCTTCACAGGCCACCAGATCTTTGCCCTGGAGAAAACCTTTGAGCAGACCAAATACTTGGCTGGGCCTGAGCGGGCACGACTGGCATATTCCCTGGGCATGAGTGAATCCCAGGTAAAGGTGAGTTTTGCATACTCAAACTTTGGAGAACGAGGCAGGTAGACCCTCAGGGCCAAGGGTTGGTAAAGGTCAGCTTCATAGATAAGCCACCTTCTGTTGTGACCTGTCGACTGCCGGCCCCTCCAGCAGCTCAATCGGAGGAGGAGGTGTGGGAGTGAGGGTCAGCATCAAGGCAACCTGAGAGCTCCGAGGGGGAAGAGGGTATGGAGTTGTCAAAGACAGAGGCAGAGCCTGAGATGTCTGTCAGCCCTCAGATGGAGACTCAACAACCCCCAGGTCTGGAGATGGCTGAATGAGGAAGAGGAGAAACAGCTGGGTCTAGTGCCTGATGCGTGGATGTGCAGAAGGCAGAGGAGAGGAGAGCAGTGGAAATCTATGGGCCGGTCCTTGGGATGGAAGAGCCACCGCTGCTAGCTAAGCCCCACCCTAGCTGGGAATAAAAGGCAGGGGGAGGAGATGAATAGATGTGGCAGACAATTATTCATCTCCCTGCCGGATGGACTTGTTAGCCTGCGGTGAGAGAAATTTTTTTTGCCGGGATTGCTGGCACTCTTAGTAAAGGACTCTTTGATTTAAACACTGAGAGTTCGGCATGTTTGGGGAGCTGGGTCTTTCTCAAAGACCCAGCTTTGGACCCAAATTATCCATCTGGAAACAAAAGCCACATTTTAAAAAAGTGACTATTGGCAACTTATTTAAATTCTAAAGAAAGATCAACATGGAAAGGCTGGTTCATGAGAATGAGATATTCAGATCCATTCCCCAAATATCCAGTTACTGACTAATTGTCATAGGTATAGTTGGGATCTCTTCAGTGATGGGATTCAAATAATTTAACAACCGGTTCTCTGCCCTAATGACCAGCCGGGTAACGTGACTTGGTGGTCATGTGACCATGTGGGCGTGGCCAACTCAATGTCACTCACGTCGATAGACACTTTGCCTTAGTTGTTATAATGTACTAAGGGTTGACCATAGAGGCAGTTTCTGTAAGCAGGGCAATAAAGATTAGGCCAGAAACACCACCAGAATGTTTCCTTCCTGCCTTCCTTACAGGATTAGCCCTGTAAAGTGGGGAAAAACAAAATAAGATTTCTTCCAACAACCTGTTCTCTGAACTGCTAAGAAAGTTAACAACCGGTTCTCCCGAATAGGTGCGAACTGCCTGAATCCCACCACTGCATCTCTTTATTCATATCAGCAATGCTGTACGTGTGTGAGTCCTTAATGTATTATCCAAAGGTATCTGGTAGCTGAGGAGTCTTTTTCCAGAAAGATACTGGGGAAAATTTGTGGAATTCTGCAGAGGATTTGGCCACCGGTGGGGCCTCTGAGCACCTCTGGAGGTTTGAGAACATCTCAGAGGTCTTCTCACAACACGAAGTAGCTGACATCTGCTTTGTAAACCAAGCATCTACCCACCATGTTAGTTTCCAAGGATTCACACGAGGTGATGGAGACCCCAGAGATGCCTTGAAATTAAAATCAGGGCTAGAGGCTGGGACTTTGCTCTCTAGCACACTGACATTCTATTAAATCAATATCTCTCTCTCTCTCTCTCTCTCTCTCTCTCTCTCTCTCTCTCTCTCTCTCTCCATCCATCCATCCATCCATCCATCCATGTTGGGAGTGCCTACAAAGTACCTACAAGACACACATATTAGAAGTACGTATCTACTTTGGATACTGCTGCTTTTTACTTCTGATTTAAAAACAGCTGCTCTGCAGGAGTTATACATAGTCCAAGAGAGCTCTTTTGAAGGACTTTTACACCTTATCTATTTGCATGCCTGTATCATGATATCATGTATCATTTTTCTCTCCTATTATCTCTATCTCTATCATCTCTCTCTCTCTTTCTCTTATCTATCTATCATCTATCTATCTATCTATCTATCTATCTATCTATCTATCTATCTATCTATCTATCTATCATCTATCCATCCATCTATCTATCCATCTATCTATCCATCTATCTATGTCATTTATTATCTAGCGTCATTTATCATCTATCATCTATTGTCATTTATCATCTATCTATCTATCTATCTATCTATCTATCTATCTATCTATCTATCTATCTATCTATCTATCTATCTATCTATCTATCATCTATCTATCTTATCTCTCTCTCTCATATCATTATCTATCTATCCATATATCATCATCGTCTCTCTATCATCTATCATCTCTGTCTATTAGATATTATTTATCATCTGTCACCTTTTTCTCTCTCTAATCTATCATCTGTCATTATCTATCACCTCTCTCTCTCTCTCTCTCATCTATTTCTATCTATCTAGCATCATCTATCACTTTTCTCTTTCTAATCTATAATTTATCTATCAACCTCGAACGTGGCAGGTACCCTGAAAAGTGTGCATGGGCAGCGCCCATCTTGCCTTGGGATAAAAACAGAACTCACGCCTTCAACGATGGAGCAGAATTGAGTCTGTGTCCATTTCCTCCACTCGAAAGGTGATGCAGCTAAATCTATTTCAGGCTCCGGATGGCCCAAGCACGTCAATTAAGGACATGGACATGATGACACTTTTGTCTTCATTGAACTTCTACCCAATGTTAAAATGAAAGACACCCAACCAGGGGTGGATTCTACTTCCCTTTACTACTGGTTCGCATCGTGCCAATGCGCACTCTTCTGAACATGCACAGAAGCTTCTGCGCATGCGCAGATCAACTTTGATGACGTCCGGGTCAGTAGGCGAAGCCTCCCACCAATTTTACAATCAGTTCTTGCAAACCGGTCCGAACCGGGTCCAACCCATCCCTGCACCCAACCCAAAGGGCTTCCTTTTGCTTTTAAGGCCATGAGCTGAAAGTGCCAAAAAAGATAGCCGCTTCCCAGTCAAGTTTGGCCTGTGCCAGAAACCTCCTCCTAACAAAGCTGCCCGTTTATTTTTCTAAAATTCAGCCTTCATGTCAACATGACAGCTGCCTATCCTCACAAGAGTATGTGACAGATTGACAGGCTGAATTGGGACTCAAGTAGGGTATGAAGAACTGAAGTGTTGAGGGCAACCAGGCCCAGTCTGACCCTTTCCCACAATCTACTGGAGGTACATCTTGTTGAGTTTCCAGCAAAATCTCTGTCTTTGAACATCCTGGTAAAGGAATTCAGTGGTTGAGAGTCCTTTCTGGAGATGTCTTCAGGGAAGGGGTCAAAAAAGTCAGATTGGTACCATGTTTCCCTGAAAATAAGACCAGGTCTTATATTAATTTTTGCTTCCAAAGACACATTAGGACTTATTTCTGGTTAGGTCTTATTTTGGGGGAAATATGGTACTAAATGCATCCATCTGGCTGACAATCTTAACTGGGGCTTATTTTGGGGGAAATACAGTACTAAATGCATCCATCTGGCTGACAATCTTAACTGAGGTTTATTTTGGGGGGTAGGGCTTTTATTATGAGCATCGTGTAAAATCATGCTAGGATTTATTTTCTGGTTGGGTCTTATTTTGGGGGAAACAGGGAAGTCACATTCACACAGTTGGAGCCCTGCCATTTTTTTAATGTGACCCACATAAAAATCCCCCTATCCCTGTGGACCACTCCTAGTCCTGTCACAGTTGGAAAGGGTCAAGCTGGAGATGGCTCGTTCAAAGTTCAAGAGTTTTGATGTCTTGGTTATTCCCTTTTGAACCGTCTCTCTTTTGCAAAAATAAACGTGGCTATGGATTGCCTCTAAATTAATAATTAAAAACTCAACAACCCATTAAGACAGCCACCCCTGGTGAAGCACGTACAGTCAATTCATCTGATGAGCTTGTCAGTGGGTTAATGGTGGGATTAAATCTTCATAAATACGAGCAGAAATTAATTGATGGTTCCGAAGGGAGGGGGGGAAAGAGACTTCCAATAACGCAGGCATTGCTGCCTTAGAAAATGGCATCTTATTCCCCGTGAGAACAAGGGAAACATTTCAATTAAAAAAAAAATTAAAGTCTGTTTCCCAGTGGAAGACATTCTTGGTATTTTACTTTGGCCCTCTAAAGGTTTTGAGCCAAGTGATCAAATCAATTAATTGTTTAGAGCAGGGGTCTCAAACTCATGGCGTCACGGCGGCAACACGTGATGTATCAGGACTTTCCCCCCCCCTTCCCTAAACCGGGCATGGATGTGGCTAGCGCATGACACATCTGGCCCGTGGGCCAGGAGTTTGACAGCCCTGGTCTAGAGCATGCAGTCGGAGACTCCATCAAGGGTACAACATTTTGCCACATCTTTGTACTCCAAGGCAGAGTGGCAACTGCAACAGGAAGTCTATTAAATTTATCTTCCTGAGAGCCACTGCCAGGGGTGGGTTGCTGTGGGTTCGCAGGGGTTCGGGAGAACCTCTAGTTAAGATTCTGTGCAGTTTGGAGAACCCCCAAATACCAATACTGGCTGGCCCCGCCCACCCCACCCTGCCCCTCCCAGGAGTCCCCACACGGCCTGTTTTGGATGCAGGTAAGTGCAGGGTGCACACGGAGGCTCGGGGAGGGCGAAGAATAGGCCTAATGGAAGGTTGGGAAGGTTGGAAACGGGCCTGTTTCTGGCCTCCAGAGGGCCTCCGGAGCCTGGGGAGGCCATTTTCGCCCTCCCAGAGGTTTAAATGAGTCCGGGGAGGGCAAAAACACCCCTGCCATGGTTCTGACTAGGCCACGCCCACCATGGCCACACCCACCCAGCAGTCGGGCAGAGAACCCCTTGCTAAAATTTTTGAAGCCCACCCCTGGAGCCACCACTCTCATTCCTCCTTCTCTGTAACAACCACTTCCTCCTTTCTGTTTCCTCCCACAATGACAGTCTCTCTGGGAAGAGTCAATCATATTAGCCCAACTAACTTCTGGTCAAGACTGGGGCCAAGGGACTTAGATGTCTCAGGGGCTATTAGGTTGCCCATCCCTAGTTCAAGTTCTAGGCCATGTTCTTGTAACCCAAGAATCCCTGATGGCCTTGCCTCCCTCCCCCCCTCCTTCCCAGGTGTGGTTCCAGAACCGGCGCACCAAATGGAGGAAGAAGAGTGCCCTGGAGCCTTCCTCCTCTTCCCCACAAGCAGGAGCTGGACCAGGCGAGCGCACCGTCTCTGATGAGGATGATGAATACAACAAGCCCTTGGATCCAGACTCCGATGATGAGAAGATCCGTCTCCTGTTGCGCAAACACCGGGCCACCTTCTCCGTCCTGGGTCTAGGCTCCCACAGTGGCTGAGAAGGACTGGCCTAGGTGGACCCTGCAGGTTTCCGGGACAGAAGTTGGATTCAGCAGGGTGGACTTGGGTGGGGGTGGGGTGTCTCGATGGTGACCCAAGGAAGAAGCCAGCTAGTATCCAACTTGCCCCTTGGTCCTGAGCCCTCGGTTCGATTGGGAAAGAGATGTGCTTTCATTTGTCATTTTTAATAATAATAATAATAATAATAATAATAATAATAATAATAATACCCAGGGACCTGGGATAGGCAGATCTGGATGATTGACCGTGTTACAGATATCGTCACAGGATGGAAGCTGTTCCAAGTCAAGCCGCCTTCTGCAATTGACTGATGGCAAACTTGTCAATGCCCATGATGTTCAACTGGTGCTCCAGTTGTTTTGGGACTGCCCCCAAGTCCCCTATTAAAAGTTTATAATAATAGTACCAATAATAATAGGGGCCTTGGGTGCTCTCTGAGCTTCGTGGTTTTCTTCCAGATTTTTCATGACCCAACTAGAGAACACCATCAGTCCTAGAAGGGAATGGGGTTGGCTCTTTGTGGTCTGCCTTATCAGTGTCAGCGTTAGTGGTTCTTGGTGGTTTCTTGATTAGGTTGTGTTTGGGGGTTTGTGTGTGTGTGTGTGTTAACATGTTTGTTTGAGTTGGTATATCCTTGATTGAGGTATCATTTTGTTCTGCCCCAGCTACGGACCCCAAAGAACACAACATGTTTACATTTTGATTGTTGGCCTGGTATTAATCTTGGTTTTAATCTCTGCTGATCTGGATATTGATTGCTGGCAAGGAGAGGTTGCGGTCTTTTACCTTTTGGGTTGTCTCTTTTAAATGGTATGTAGATGTTGTTTATCTCCAAGTGCCCGTTGATGGCTGAATGCCAGGCTTCCAGGAATTATTTTTGCACTCAGCTTGGATAAAGTTGCTCTAAATGATATGTAGATGTTGTTTATCTCCAAATGCCCATTGTTGGCTGATTTGTCTGAATGCCAGGCTTCCAGAAATTATTTTTGGATTCAGCTTGGTTAAAGTTGCTCTAAATGATATGTAGATGTTGTTTATCTCCAAGTGCCCGTTGATGGCTGATTTGTCAAAATGTCAGGCTTCCAGGAATTATTTTTGGACTCAGCTTAAACTCAGTTAAAGTTGCTCCTAGTTTCCCAGTTCAATTGCAAGGAACACCCAGATAAGCAGAGATTCATTACCCCATCAAGGAGTCACCAACTCAAACACTCAAATATTAAACAACAGTCTTGGAACCACCCAAGAACATTCCCACCAACATTGACACCGATAGGGCAAGCCACTTGTATATGAACAGGGAGCAAATCCCATTCCTTCTAGCATTGATGATGTTACCTAGTTGGGTAATGAAACATTTGCAAAAAAATCAACAACCAAGCTCAGAGAACACCAAGGACCCCGTAACTCCCTGATATGTTTTGATCTCCCCTTACAAACGTTCCTTTTCGGGAGCTGAAATCAATACACGAAGATGAAGAATAGCATTAAATCAGAGCACTTTACTTAGCTTCATTCTTTTGCTATTTTCTCAAGAGGAGGCAAGATGTCGTCTCCAATTGTTTGCAATTTTGTCAAAGTCCTTTGTAATGCACAGCGATACAGAATTGCTTTCGATAAGAAGTAAGCTACAATTCCCAGGTTAGGGGAAACGACATAGAGTAACTAACAGAGACTTGTAACATACTTAGTGTAGGATGGATAAATTAAAACCCAGCAGCCTTCTGAAGAATAATTCTGACAAATGCAATTGTTTTAATGGGGCATTGTTTTTAAAAAAATCTGATTTAAAAATAGGCATCAAATCCTATATATATATATAGGATATATATATATATATATAGGATGTATATAATTTGATGTATATTTGATGTATATATATATAAAAGAGGATTCCCTTTACACGGAAACTAAGAAATGCAAGCTTTTGAAAAAGCTTGATGTAATATGTACGTATGTGTGGGTGTGGGTGTGTAGATGTGTGGGTGTGTAAGGGGAGTCCTCCTTTAGCAACTCCAATTGGGACTGGCCATTGAAAGTGGACACTAATTGAAACCACAACTGTGTTATGATCCTTTTTTCGGCTTTCTTTTGCTTTAGAAACCCGTATGTGAGGATTGTTCATATAGTTACTTTTCCATCACTGTTGTAACTGCAGGTTGTGGCTAAACAGGGCAGTTGTGAAACATGACTTACAACTGTAATTCCAGGTTGAATTACAGTTACAGTCACAAGCCAAAGATTATCTGTAATTTTAAAATGCAAGTATAAACCTCCTCCGACACCTTCCCTAAAATTCAAGATTCGGTTTGCCCTATTGGTCCACTGAGGATGTTTCCATATGTTGCATTTTGGGGGTTTAGATGATGTAACTCCCATTTTTTGAATTTGCACATGCCATCAGAAGATTTTGGGAATTGCCCCCCGCCCCCTGTAGCTGGAAAGAAAGAGAGTGGGTGGAGAAATCACATTTCTTTTCATTTCCTTTTAGTGTTTTCTCTCCTGGTTCAATTTCTTTTCAAAAGCTACTTTGGCATAGGTTTGTTTCCAAATGTAGTATATTTTGCTGACCTTGAAAATCAAAAACATGCATTATTTGATATCAGGAAAGGAAGAACATTCAACTTTTCTCCCCTGCCTATTTTTTTTTTAAAAACCACTTTCCCAGCCTTGGAGAATCGGGAAATTCTGGTCGGTGAAAACACAAAAACCAGAGGGGCTAATTTGTGGATGGAAAATGGGCTGACCAACTGGGCATCCATGCCCAGGAGATGAGAATCTGATTTTGCAAAGCTGAAAGCCATTTCTGTACCCTTCCTTAGCTATCCACCAAATTTGCAGGCTTCTGAGTTGTGCCCTTTCCATTTTCGAAAATTGTATTAGAAAAACAAAAACCTGTACAAAAATGCATCTGTTTCTGAAAGGCATTACAGAATTCACAACAAAT
The DNA here is from genome assembly GCA_038048745.1 of Coluber constrictor foxii. Lineage (NCBI taxonomy): Eukaryota > Metazoa > Chordata > Lepidosauria > Squamata > Colubridae > Coluber > Coluber constrictor. The sequence goes on from CM075967.1 coordinate 38,287,175, forward strand.
GTGTACAATCATGTTCAGAGAAATGTGCGCCCAATGTATGCAGGGTAAGTGCAAGCTTTTTTTAAAAAAAGAAAATATGCATCCCCTTGCTTGATGTACTGTAGCTGTGAAGATGAGAAAAACGGATTTTTGCAAAAAGAAAGAAACTGTAGATTCCCGTAAATGGGGAATGAAACAATAGGGTCATCCTTCCCTCTTGCTCCTATACGCACATGGCCTGCAACTTTGGCTTCTGTCTTCTTAAAAATATAGCAGGGCATTTCCAGGAGGTGAATGCCCATTCTGGTCTTCTGGCAGGTGGGAGAGATAATAGGAAAATAGCCAAGTTTATCTTGGTCCTTCCTGCCAAAGGAGACTCGAGTAGTCTGTAATATGGAAGAAGACGGAGGTCCCCTAATCGTCGAGAGCTTCACTTGTTCCGTGTCTGTCATTGTGGGTTGCATTTGTGTGTCCGTTGAGCTAAATCTGACCTTCTTTTGTCTTCTCTGGGCTAGTTATTCTCGTATCCACAAACTGTTAGAAAGGCACAGAATGCTGGGGATATTCTCTTAGAGATGCTTCCGCAGTTTAACGTTGTCCATTCCTAATGGTGTCCTTCACCATATTCCATGAGATTCAGGACGAAACTTCCTTTGGTAAGGAAAAGTCTGCAAACCTGGGAAGTAGTATAAAATCAAACCTGAATCTTCCAGGAGTTTCTCCTTCAGCCCCACTGCTGTGCCCGTTGCTGCGCCCGGCTTGGTTACAGCTGCTGAATTGCAGGAGCTTCTTTGAAGTCCTTGATGTGGGTGGGCACCTGTGTGGTGGGAGAGAGGGTGAAGTGCAGGGGTGATGATGATGGATGTGCTGCGGGGGAGGGGGGATGAGCTGTACATACAGGTGCCAGTCAAATTCCTCAATAAAAAGCATAACCTTGATGTGCTTCTGGTGCTGTTTTTTCCCCCCCCCCCACCCCCCCCCCCCCCCCATGCAGAAGAGAGCGGAAGAGGGGATGGCGGCTCAGGGAAGAATCCGTAGGGAAGTGTCTGTGTGTGACTCCCAAATCATGTTGGCTTTGTTCAGGGAAGGGAGGAAGAGGAAAGAAAAAAGGAGGGGAGGAGGGAGGGAGAGAGGTAAGAGGGAAAGGAGGAAAGAAGGAAGGAAGAATGGAAAAAAGGAACAAGGGAGGGAGGAAGAAGGGAGAGAGGAAAGTGGGAGGGAGGGGAAGGAAGGAAAGAAGGAAGGAAGAATGGAAAAAAGGAACAAGGGAGAAAGGAAGAAGAGAGGGAGGGAGGAAAGCAGGAGGGAGGGAAGGAGGGAAGGAAGGAAGGATGGAAAAAGGAACAAGAGAAGGAAGGAAGGAGGGAAGGAGGAAAGTGGAAGGGAGGGAAGGAGGAAAGGAAGGAAGAATGGAAAAAAGGAACAAGGGAGGAAGGGAGGAAGGAAGAAGGGAGGGAGGAAAGTGGGAGGGAGGGAAGGAGGAAAGGAAGGAAGGAAGGAAGGAACCCAGATTCACTTAACAACCATTCACTTCACAATCACAGCAAGAAAGGTTGTACAATGGGGCAAAATGTCTCGCTTGGCAAATGTCTCGCTTGGCGGCAAAAAATTCTGACTCTATTGTGGTCATACGACGAGGATTATCTGTATGTGATTATTTCTACAGAAACAGAATTCTAAAGAAATTGAGAAAAGAAGAGCAGTTGATTAAACCTTAGAGGATTTAAAATTACGGCAGTGAGGACATCACCCCCGTGACTGTCACTCTAGTGGTTTTATAAAGTGTTGTGTTTTTTTTAAAAAATGGAGATAAGCATGTTTGGGTCCTTTTCCGCATGAAATGTCAATTTTTCTTCTCTTATTTGCTGATGAGAATAACAGCTGCCAGGGTTCGGGTCTCCTATATAGCTTGACTGCTTGACTGTGGCTCTTTCGCCCCTCTGCTGCATCTCCTGTCTCTCAAAATATGTGTCACAACCTGCAATATGCGACACCCGCCATCCTGGTTGGCCCACCATGGATAAATCCAAGAAAAGAAAAGTTTCAGAAGAAAACAGAATGTTTAATTCAACTACATATGCTAGTTTTTGGCCGCTCAAGAAATAGTCAGGCACGGGAAGGGTTTTGTGGCTCCCGGTGTTTTCTTTTCTGTGGGAAACGGGTCCAAATGGCTCTTTTGAGTGTTTAAGCTTGCAGACCCTGGTCTGGGACTTCATGTCGGCCAGAGAGATGAGCTGCTTCTGTTTGTTGTAACCCAGTTCTTCCTGTGGCTGGAAAAAAGAGGGAAATTCTTCGCCAGGGCCCTTGTACTTTCTCGAGTCTTGCAAGAACACGCCGCGTCAGTTCAAAAGTCGTTCCAAAGTCGCTCATGCTGGAAACCGATTAGCACGCAATCAATCTCAATTTATCTTGGGCCGACCAGCAGAAACCTATTGAGTTGTCAAAGGGACAGAATTTGATGTTGTATCAATAGCTCCTGTTTGCTCCCATTCCTGTTCTCCTGGCCAGGCAGCGGGAGGCTCTGGGTGTATTTGAGTCACAATGCTGAAGTCTAAAAGGGTTGGGTCCTGAGATCCAGTTCCAAGATTAGAGAACCTTCTGGAAGCTGGTAGAAACCCAGACCTTGACCAGGAATCGGAGAAAGCAACCAGATGAGAAGAAAATGGCGGTGAGTTATTGAGATGAAGGGGATGCGGTGGCTCAGTGGCTAAGATGCTGAGCTTGTCGATCGAAAGGTCGGCAGTTCAAACGGTTCGAATCCCTAGTGCCGCGTAACGGGGTGAGCTCCCGTGACTTGTCCCAGCTTCTGCCAACCTAGTAGTTCGAAAGCAGGTAAAAAATGCAAGTAGAAAATAGGGACCACCTTTGGTGGGAAGGGAACAGCGTTCCGTGCGCCTTTGGCATTGAGTCATGCTGGCCACATGACCACGGAGACGTCTTCGGACAGCGCTGGCTCTTCGGCTTTGAAATGGAGATGAGCACCACCCCTTAAAGTCGGGAACGACTAGCACATATGTGCGAGGGGAACCTTTACCTTTTATCTAGATGAAAAGAGCTAGATCAGGGAGTCCCTGACTCCCAGTTCGTGGAACGACACCGGGCCGTGGTATCAGAAACCAGGCCGTGTAAATAAACGACGCCCATCTGTGGGATGCAGGATGTATGCCAAAACCACACCTCCTCCGGTTCACGGAAAAAGCAAGGAACCGGTCCCTGGTGCCCCAAAAGTTTCAGGTTACTGATCTAGATGAGGAGTCTCCAACCTTGGCAACTTTAAGACTTGTGGACTTCAACTCCCAGAATTCCTCAGCCAGTTCAGAGGCCCCATGTTTGTTGAGGAACCTACAATTTATGTGGGGAAAAGTCCCCACAGATTAATGTCTATGGAGATTCTCAGTCATCCATGGTTGTTAAAACCGTGTCCCTTCCATTCCCCACCATCCAGTCAGAGCTGAGGAAGCTTCTTGGATAAGAAGTGAAACATCTTCAGAGAAAAAAAAAACAGAAAATCCCCACAGGTTACCACACGAGCATATTTCTACCTAGCAACATTAATCAAAAGTCTTTGCATAAGCCTATCCTGTTCCCCTAGAAAGTCTAAATGATGTACAACCATTGGTGGGAGATTTTCCTGTAATGTAGCCCCCACTTTTTTCAGGATCGTAGTTCCTGATGGAATCTATCTTTGAGGGAAGTAGACATGAGATAGCTAATGGCCCAGTGGTGAAATCCAAATTCTTTTACTACCGGTTCTGTGGGCGTGGCTTGGTGGGGCGTGGCTTGGTGACCATGGCAGGGAAAGGATACTGCAAAATCTCCATTCCCACTCCACTCCAAGGGAAGGATACTGCAAAATCCCCATTCCCTCCCCACTCCTGGGGGAAGGATATTGCAAAATTTCCATTCCCACCCCACTCTGGGACCAACCAGAGCTGGTATTTGCCGTTCTCTGAACTGCTCAAAATTTCCGCTGCTGGTTCTCCAGAACCTGCCGGATTTCACCCCTGTAATGGCTTCTCTCTGCCTCTCAGGGCAGGGCCAACTATGACTCCATCGTAGGTGGCAGCCTGGCTGGAAGCAAACACAGCTGCAATATCTGGAGAGCAGGAAAATCAATGGGTGATAAGGTCCATCAAGCAGCAATTAATAAACCAGCCAAGAGCAACAATGGAGGCAGAAGGGCTGGGGATCAGATGCCCATCGCTAAACCTGCTTGCCTGAGTCTTTTCTTCCAAGCTAGAAGGTCAATTGCATCTCTGTCCACGTCATCCTTCTGGGATGTCAGCGAGAAGGAAGTTAAAAATAGACTAAAGATGATGGCTTGTAGGCCTATGGCTCAAAGTCATGCCACCATGCGGGGCTTCAACCAGCCGATTGAGTCGCCATCTTGGTTTTGGTGACTGTGGATTCCCCGCTGTTATCAATCTGGCCTTTTGCAAATGGTGGACTTTCTAATACAGAAGGGCAAATATGGCTTGTGTTTTGTGATCATACACGGTCCTTAGGGGACCATGTTTTTTGAATCCAGTTCTGTAATACTCCCTTACTTTTCAAACCATAAAATTACCAGGCTAGAAGGGACAGTTTAGAATTTAGAATTTGGAATAATAGAGTAGGAAGGGGCCTTCGACGTCTTCTAATCCACCCCCTGCTTAGGCAGGAAACTCTATACCATTTCAGACAAATGGTGATCCAAATCCCTTCTAAACACTTCCAGTGTTCCTTGCTCCCTCCCTCCTCTCCTCTCCCTCCCTCCTTCCCTTCCCCTTCCCCTTCCTTCCTTCCTTCCTTCCTTCCTTCCTTCCTTCCTTCCTTCCTTCCTTCCTTCCTTCCTTCCTTCCTTCCTTCCTTCCCTCCCTCCCTCCCTCCCTCCTCCCTCCTCTCCTCTCCCTCCCTCCTTCCTCTCCCCTCCCCTTCCTTCCTTCCTTCCTTCCTTTCTTCCTTCCTTCTCTTCCTCCCTCCCTCCCTCCTCTCCTCTCCTCCTCTCCCTCCTCCTTCCCCTCCCCTTCCTTCCTTTCTTTCTTCCTTCCTTCCCTCCCTCCCTCCTCCTTCCCATCTTCCTTCCTTCCTTCCTTCCTTCCTTCTCTTCCTTCCTCCCCTCCCTCCTCTCCTCTCCCCCTCTCCTCTCCCTCCCTCCCTCCTTCCCTCCCCTTCCTTCCTTCCTTCCTTCCTTCCTTCCTTCCTTCTCTTCCTCCCTCCCCCCTCCTCTCCTCTCCTCCTCTCCTCTCCCTCCCTCCTTTCCTCTCCCCTTCCTTCCTTCCTTCCTTCCCTCCCTCCCTCCCTCCCTCCCTCCCTCTTCCTTCTTTCCCTCCCTCCCTCTGTCCCTCCCTCCTTTCCCTCTTCCTCCCTCCCTTCCTCTACAACTGAAATCTGAAAGCAAATGCAAACTTTTTAACCATTTAGTTTGATTAAAGGTTTTGATGGGTTTGTGCCCAATGCTACCAGAGGAGAGGAGAGGAGAGGAGAAGAAAAGAGAGGAGAGGAGAGGAGAGGAGAGGAGAAGAAAGAGAGGAGAGGAGAGGAGAGGAGAGGAGAGGAGAGGAGAGAAGAGAAGAGAAGAGAAGAAGAGAAGAGAGAAGAGAAGAGAAGAGAAGAGAAGAGTGGAGCTGAAGGGACATTGAGGATTTTTCTTCTGTGAAATGAATCAAATCCCCGGCATGCAAGAAAGTCAGATGTAATCATCTCAAATTTCCCTTTAGGTGTTATCGAAAGACCCCCAATGTTGTTTGCCTGAGCCCTTAAAGAGACGTCCTTGAGGCTTCAGACGGCAGGCAGTTTCTGACTTGTAATGGCGGCCAGGGATAAAGTCTTGCCAACTTCC
>CM075967.1:38293174-38345091 GCA_038048745.1 Coluber constrictor foxii
CATGTGCTGGAGCGCTGGAAAGCGGCAGTTTTTCAGGCCAAAACCAGCCTGAAAATGGCCTGAGAAACACCTAAAAAACAGGCATGTGCATGCTGGCTAGCTGGTCTTTGGATTTCCAGCATGTGCAAAGATCAGCTGGCTGGCGTGCATGCACGTGCTCGAAACCCAAAGACCTGCTGGCCATCGTGTGCATGCATCACCGGCCAGTTGGTCTTTGGGTTTCCAGCACCCTGACACATGTGCATGCACACACACATGCACACATGTTCTGGTTTGGGCGCTCGGTGCTGAAAAGATTCGCCATCACTGCTGTATGGCAAAGCCAGAAGTTTGTATGTGAAGCTTCCCCAGTTAACTTTCCTTTTTCATTCCTCTCCCCCGTTATCTCCTTATTGTCCAATTACAGTAGATTTGGAGGAATTTGTTTTGGTCATAGTCCCTGTGCTGATGTCTCGAGAAGGCAGAATGATGCACTGATGATGTACCTAGTTTGGGTAATGAAATGTCAACAACCAAGCTCAGAGAGTACCAAGGATTCCACGGTCCCTTTCTTCCTCCTCCTCCTCCTCCTCCTCCTCCTCCTCCTCCTCCTCCTCCTCCTCCTCCTCCTCCTCCTCCTCTTCTTCTTCTTCCTCCTCCTCCTCTTCTTCTTCCTACCCTCCCCCTCCCCCTCCCCTTCTTCTTCTTCTTCTTCTTCTTCTTCTTCTTCTTCTTCTTCTTCTTCTTCCTTCTCCTCCTCCTCCTCCTCCTCCTCCTCCTCCTCCTCCTCCTCCTCCTCCTCCTCCTCCTCCTCCTCCTCCTTCTCTTCTTCTTCCTACCCTTCCCCTCCCCCCTTCTTCTTCTTCTTCTTCTTCTTCTTCTTCTTCTTCTTCTTCTTCTTCTTCTTCTTCTTCTTCTTCTTCTCCTCCTCCTCCTCCTCCTCCTCCTCCTCCTCCTCCTTCTCCTTCTCCTTCTCCTCCTCCTCTCTCCCCCCTCCTCCTCCTCCTCCTCCTCCTCCTCCTCCTCTCCACAAACCCCACACCCTTCTGGCACTGATGATGTTACTTAGTTTGGTGATGAAACATCTGCAAGAAAGTCTCCAAGTTCAGAGACCACTGAGGACCCCTCATTTCAACCCCGAGCTTCACATATTCTCTTCTATCAGCATCTTCCTATTTCAGATTACTTAATTTTAAATCCGCACTCAACATTTCCTCCAGTTGCCAATCTCCACTGCTCGATTTCAGCGTTTGAATATGAGGCAAAGTTTTGCTAGTTTGTAACTTTGCCCAGGAAGCACAGCTGGATCTTTAGGTGATGGGCAGCAAAAGTTGAGCAAACGATAGGAGGGGATGCGGAGTGAGTTTGTGTGCAAGGGGTGGGGGCAGGGGAGAAGAGATGTTGTTGGCAGCCGGATGGATGGTTCTTCCACTTCAATTCCACATCCCTTTTCTTCCAGACAAACCCCGTCGGATTTTCATAAATCAAAGCACCCCACTCTTTAATAAAAATTTATTGACTTACAAGTGATTATTTATCAAAAGGCCATTAATAGCAGATGCTGGAATGATGTGCAATTGGGTGGTGCAAGGAGACTAATAGGAAATCAATGCTTACACTCGGGTGGAATGCAGATAAGGGGGCCTCCGTCTCCCCCACCCACTCAATGGCAGCCTGAGCCAGCCCTTGCCTTCCTTGTTGCCCAAGTAGTCCCCAATTTATATATCATTTACAAATGCAATGATCAATACTTTTAATCTAGAGCTAAATTTATTAACTTTCCCATCGGAGAGAGAGAAGACGTATTGACTGGGGACGGGGAGGGATGGTGGCAGGAGGAGAAGAGGGGACACTCCAGCAAGATGGATGCTTCTGAAGTCACCTGGGTGGCCTTGTACCTCTAGATGCCTCCATTTCCTCTCCGCTTGCTTTCCTTCTTGGCTCCCTGGACATCTGTCCTTCAACAGATCAAGAGAATCGGCAGACCGATGACGGCTGGGAGACTCAGCTGTCTCACCCAGGAAAGGTATGACACTCAAGGTAGCCTCTCTGAACCCCTTGCAGTGGCTCGCAAAAAAACACAAACACGCAGGGGTGAAATCTGACAGGTTCTGGAGAACCAGTAGCGGAAATTTTGAGTAGTTCGGAGAACTGGCAAATACCACCTCTGGGTGGCCCCAGGAGTGGGGAGGGAATGGGGATTTTGCAGTATCCTTCCCCTGGAGTGGGGAGGGAATGGAGATTTTGCAGTACCCTTCTCCTGCCACACCTACCAAGCCACACCATGCCCACTAAGCTAGCCACAAAACCGGCAGTAAGAATTTGGATTTCACCACTGCACACATGTACAGATTCATTTTGGACAATTTAGCAACCTCCCACCCAAGGGAAATCTGAGTAATTTTTCACGCCTCCTATATCTGGGAAGGAAACGACTCCGCTAGTCGCTGCTGACTACCTCCGTTGTCCGTGCTATTGCTACCTGTGTTAAAATGTAAATATTAAAAATGGCGTGTTGATTTCTTGCCCAACTCTTGGCTGGGTGTATCAAACGGATCTATAATTTTAAAAGGGTTGTTCTGAGGATCCTTTGGCTACCGAGATATTAGAAAAAGAAGCTGCCCACTCAGACATAACACTCTGTTATGAATTCTACCTCAGCATTTCCCCTTTATTGAGACCTGAGAGGCTGGCCATGTTCTTAATGGGTGAAGCAAAGAGACTTTTGTTTCAAATGTTAACTGGGGTTGTACCAGCAGTGGGTTTCACGCAGTGGTGTGTTGCCCCTGGTTCAGACCGGTTCTATAGAACTGGTAGTAAAACTGGCGGGAGGCATTGCTCACCGACCCCGACGTCATCAGAACGCTTCTGCGCATGCCCAGAAGAGCGTTGCATGCAGTCCTGTTGTGAACCAGTAGTAAAGATAAGTAGAATCCACCCCTGGTTTCACGCTATGTTACTATGGTTCATCGCGCACCGCATTCACTTCATGTGTGTGTGTGCCTAGTTCATGCATGTGTCTTCTGGGCATGCACCCGGCCTCAAAAATGTGCCTAAATAGGATGGGCGGGTGGGCAGACAGGCGTATGGGTGATTTCTGCTACCAATTCGGGCGAACCGTTCTGAACCTGCTGAATACCATCTCTGGGTTGTACCATCTGCAAGAGTGATTCACGATCAGAACTGAAGCAATTCTTCACTCAATTTATGGGCAGAGAACCTAGGGGGTTAATTTCTTAATAGTTTTTTTTTCCCAGGAAAACAAAGAGATTATCCCATAATACCACAATGGCAGGATCTCTCCTTAGTGGTGACTCTAGGATTACTACGGAGAAAGCCACCGCCTGAAGACCTTTTGAAGGAAGTGTGTAGAGCCAAACTATTGGAGAAAGGATTGTACCAGACAGGAGAAGATTTGTAGCTCATGAAGATCCTTGGAGGACTTTCTGAGCTTGGTGATTTTCTTATCTACCGTGTTTCCTTGAATATAAGACCCTGTCTATATTTTTTTGAACCCTGAAATAAGTGCTTGGCCTTATTGCCATGCGCTCAAAAGCCCAATTGGGCTTATTATCAGGGGATGTCTTATTTTGGGGGAAACAGGGTAGTTTGGGAAATGAACCTTCAGCAAGAAAAGCACCAAGCTCCGAGAACACCAAGGACTCTACAGAAAGATTCTGTAATGAAGATGGGCAAGGAAGACAGGACCTTTAGACACACACACACACACACACACACACACACACACACACACACCTTGGCCCTGTTGCACAAAGTCCGTGGCCTATCCAGAATTCTCCTAACTTTGAAACACCTTTAGAAAACTCATTCTCCCAGATCAAACGGAGAAGCGATAGAATAATTGCAGTAGACTTGGCGCTAGTTCTTAATTCACAGGTCGAGAGACGCCAAGGTGACAGGAGCAGCTAAGGAGCTGCTTGTTCTGAAAGAACGATCTCTTTTATCAAAGCTGGCCAAAGTTCAGGATTGTTCAGGATTGTACATAAACCACTGTTGTGACCCAAGCCCAGGTAGTTAGTATTAAATACACAGTTTGAAAACAAACAGACTTTATTAGAACAACTGAGAATGAACTCATTCTCAGCGGAGTCCAAACTAAACGAAAGCAAATTCTTCAAAACACCGTTCCTCGGTTTATCACCTGACCTTGGGATAATTAGCAAACTGCCAAAGGCGTCTCTTGCAAATGTTCAGAAGCAGAAGACGGCGACAAGAAATGAATACGTTGAAACAAGAAGCAATTCTCTCAACATTGTTTTCCGCAAAGAGCCCAAGAGTCGTTGCTGGTCTTTTAAGCCTTATGGGAAGGGCCAAACATCTCTTGGCCCTACTGCCGAGTTGTCCTCTCTGCTTTATCTGCTCCTGCCTTCTGGCAGCTCTTCTCATACGTGCAGTAGGAACAGGCTCCTCTTCTTCCTCTGCCTCTCTATTGTCAGCCTCTGGAGCTCTGAAGTCTGCACATCACTCCCCGATGGCCCATCTCTGCCTCTGATGCAGAGCCTCATCCGGGCCTTCCCAGCCTCCAGGACTGGCCCCTGTTCTTCCTCAGCCTCACTGCTGTCCAACTCCACTGCCAACTCTGCAGGCTGAGGATGGACCACCACCACCACAACAAAAAATTGGCTGTTCCCTAGAAGAACCTTTGCTCATTGCTCTTTCCCTTCCAGGAAGTTGAGAACGTTGGGAGCCCATACCTGTCCAAGGTGGGGCCTTCTTTAACTTGGCTGTTGAGGGACAGCCGTTCCCCAAGCTGACTAAGGGCATCCCATGTTCTCGGGGGCTGCAGCCAAGGGAGCTGGAGGAAGAGCGTTCCCTTGAATGTCTTGAAAGAGGGCAACCCCCTGACACAGAATCTTAGGTGGCGGCGTGTGGGAACAGGTGATGCACTGGTGTTGGATGTAAGAAGGCCGTTCCAAGTTGAAGGAAGTTCTCCTTGGAAAATGTAAGAAAGATACAGGTGAATTCTTCCAGTCTGTATGTCTGCTGCTACTGGATAGAAGGAAGACCCTGAGCATTCACCATGAGTATCTTAAGGTCGAGTTGGAGCTTTCCTAAAATTTGAGAACAACTCTCATAACCTCTGGTGAAGAGGACCTTAGGTTATCATGCTGGTTTAGGAATAAGGGGAATTGCAGTCCAATACAGTAGTGGCCAAAATTGTGGAAAACCTTTTGGGAAAAGTGTATTTTGAAGGTTTATGGCTAATAAGACCACTTTTTTTTTTGAGTTTCAAGATAATCCTATTCCACTGCTGGAATGGCCTGGGAATAACCCAGACCTTCACCCAATGGAAAATTGATGGAGCTGACTAAAGAAACTGGTTAGTCAGAAATGGTTCAGCAATAAAACCCAGTTAATAGAAGCCATCATTCAATCTTGGTTTCACATTAGAACAGCTGCAGAACTCAAAGGCTTGGTTCACTCCATGGGAAGACGTTGTAAGGCCTTCATTCATGTTAAAGGTTACCCAATGAAGGATTAACTGACATGGGATCATTTTTGTATATCTCATTTTTTTCTACGTGTTTCACTTTTCTTCTTTATCCTGTAACTGCTGTTCTAATAGCAAAGTCATTGCATTACATTCTTGATTAAACTATCCTTCCATTGATATGTAATTTTATGGTACTCTCCCCCCCACCCCCCAAAAGTGGTATTATTAGCTAGTTTTAGAAAATACATTTTCCCCAAAACGTTTGAACAATTTTGGGCCACTAATGTAGGTTTAAAGGAAACATTCCATCGGAGTCTTTTCACACGTTAGAATACCAAATCTGGGCATCCATTACTCATGCAGAGGTCCGTGTGTTTGAGATTATCCACATCTGTTAATTTGTACGAAGGATGCAGCTGCTTTACCAATTCAAAGTGGGATGCTCCTGTACAATGCTTTGGAGTGCTTTCACAGTGGGTGTGTATACACACACACACACACACACCATCATCATCATCATCATCATTATTATTATTGGATTTATATGCTGCCCTCTCTCCGAAGGACTTGGCGGCTCAAATCAAACGAAACAATCCCAATAAATACAAATTAAAACAGACTAAAACCAATTTAAAACAGTAGACCCTGTCAGTCCTGGCTAGGGCGTTTAAACAGCCAAGTCTTAAACTCATGGGTGGAAGGTACGAAGGTCGGGGGCCAGCCGAAGACCCACGGGAAGTTGATATGCACACCCTTCCCCAAGATACACATTACCTATTTATTTGTAGATAATATATCTTGTTTCGTGTTTGAGCGATGAAACTTGTTTCTAATTTGAGCAGAGATGATCATGCATGCAAGACTAATGAGATTATCATCTAAGGCAGAGGTCTTCAAACTTGGCAGCTTTTAAGACTTGTGGACTTCAACTCCCAGGATTCTCCAGCCAGAATAGCTTCAATTTTATCCAGCAACTAGGGTGGATGTTGTGGTTAGGCAGCAGTCTGCGGAGCTGGCAACGGAATTGGACAGTGAGGAGGCTGAGGAAGAACAGGGGCCAGTCCCGGAGGCTGGGGAAGGCCCAGATGAGGGCTCTGCATCGGAGGCAGAGATGGGACCAGGCCATCGGGGAGTGAGGTGAGGACTCCAGAGCCTCCAGAGGGTGACAGTAGAGAGGCAGAGGAAGAGGAGGAGCCTGTTCCTAGTGCACGTATGAGAAGAGCTGCCAGAAGGCAGGAGCAGCTACAGCAAAGAGGACGACTCGGGAGTAGGGCCAAGAGATGATTGGCCCCTCCCATCAGGTTTAAAAGACCAGCAATGGCTCTCGGGCTCTTTGTCGGAAAACAACGCTGATAGTCTTGCTGCACTTATCTCTTGTCGGCGTCTTCTGCTTTTGAACTTTTGCCAAGAGACGCCTTTGGCAGTTTGCCTAATTATACCAAGGTTGGTGATTAGACTGAAGAATTGGTGTTATGAAGAGTTTGTTTTAATTGAGTTTGGACTAAATGAGTTAATTCTCAGCTGTTCTAATAAAGTCTGTTTGTTTTCGAACTGTTTGCGTCTAGTACTACCTACTCGGGCCTGGATCACAACAATGGGCTAGAAATATGGGTCTCGGCCTGTCCACCCAACTGCTCTGGAAACAAACAACAACCAGAAGGTAACAAAGCAGGGCTTGGGAGAAGGCTGTTTAGGATCTCAATGAAAGAAGTCAGATGCAGAGACCACCTCCCTGATGTCTCCTTGGTCTTTGGGTGTATGGTTTCCACCCAAGTCCACGCCAGAAGTAATAGTTGTTCTGAAGTAACAAGCAGCAATGCAAGAGACCAAAATGCCTTGGGAGGAAAAGCGATTCTCAAATAACAGAAATGAAACGGGCTTTAAAAAGGGCCGTGTTGCCAGGTACCGGGGCTTCCTGAAGTGGGGGCCACTGACTTCAACAACTGAAACTGTTCGTCTGACTCAGCAAATGCTAAATGTTGCCTTTCTTTACATCTGAAATTTAGCTGGGATTACTTGGGAAGTCTGGAAGGGACGGGGGTGGGGGGGTGGGGGGTGGAAGAAATGAAGCCTGTGTAATTCGGCCCAGAGTTATTTGCAAAATCTGCGGATGGCAGGCCAAGTTTCCAAAGGACCAAGTTCTTTAGGGGTCAAATCGGTCTCCGGCAGGGAGTCACCCGGCCCTTCCCTTCCAATTATGCCAGGCGAAAGGAATAACGCGGGGCAGCAAAGAGGGAGGGTTCAAACTCTTAAAAAGAATTACTGTATTTTTCGGACTATAAGACACACTTTTTTGTCTCCCAAAAGGGGGTGAAAATGTCTGTGCATCTTATAGACCGAATATTACTGATATATCGAATATTACCCACCCACCAGCCATTTTTTGGCCTCTGCACGTCCTGTTTTCGGGCCTTTTTTCCGGCTATTTTCAGCCCATTGTCGGGGCTTTTTTCAATCTGTTTTTGAAGCTTTTTTTGGGGAGAAAAAACAGCCCGAAAAAAACCTCAAAAACGGCCTGAAAAAAGTCTTGAAAATGGGCTGAAAACAGCCTCAAACAAGAAAAAAAGTCGCAAAACGGGCCAAAAAAAAAAGCCTCAAAAATGGGCCAAAAAGAAAAAAAAAAAGCCCCAGAAACAGACCAAAAAAAAAAAAAAAAAAAAAAGCAGGCCAAAAACTTTTTTTTGTTGTTTTCCTCTAAATTTAGGTGCATCTTATAGTCCAAAAAAACGGGTATTTCTCCCCTTTTAACACGCAAAGCAACAATGCAGCCAAGGCCAAGTGAACATGACAACTCCACGCTGGACTCCCTCCTTCAACATTATTTAATACAAAATGCAGAGGGGACCCATGCGGCAGCCGCATTCAGCTTTTCTGTTTTTTTTTTCTTGGAGAGGGGAAGACGGGGAGCGAGGGCGGAAGGTGCAAGGAGGCGTCGGCCCTTCCTCTGAAGCGCTTCCCGCAGGAAGTGGTGGGAGGGGATCTCTCGGTGGCAGCAGAGGCCCCACCAGCTCTTCCCCCCGTGGCACTCCTCTGGGGACACAGGTGGACTTCAGCCGATTCCCGCAAAAGATGACCAGCACTGCGTTTTGCCAGCGATGGCCAAAGTCCCTCGGTTGCTGCTGCTGGGTCTGAGGTGGAGAAATTAGGACGAGGTCTCTTTCTCTTTGGGCACAAGGCAGCAGCACCACAGGAAGGGGAGGGCAGGGGGCTAGTGAATTAGGAAACACCCCCACCCCAGAGCTTGAAAAATGGATGCTGCTGCAGGTCATCTAGGAGTCCCGAGACTGGAAATTGTTCTTAGGCAGTCAGTGCTGTAACAGATTTCCCTCCACTCCCATCTCTGGGAGCTCAGGAGCGGCTTCGGTCCTCGTGATTGCCCACGATCATCTTGCTGTAGAGCTTCTGCTGCTCCTCCTTGAAGGTGTCCTTCACCTTTTCCCTCTTTAGGCCCCCGTCCCTGTGGAAAAAAGAAAAGACACCTGTCGGAGTGGAACGGTCACTCTGGGCCTGAGCAGCAGGGGGCTAGGAAACCGGTGTTTGGGGAGCATAAAGGAGGGGGTTTTAATGTCTAGGGAGATTCTCAGTCCTCCAGGTCATGGTGATCCTGCTTTTTTTCAGGCAGCAATGAGAGTTTCTGGTTTTTCTTTGAAGATGTTTTGCTTCTCAGCCAAGAAGCTTCTTCAGCTCTGACTTAAGATGGTAGGGAAGGAAAGTATTTATACCCATTCCCCACCATCCAAGACAGCTGAAGCAGCTTCTTGGCTGAGAAGCAAAACGTCTTCAAAGAAAAGGAAGGAAAGAAGGGAGGGAGGGAGGAAGATAGCAATAACACTTAGACTTATATACCGCTTTACAGCCCTTCCTAAGCGAGTCAGTATATTGCCCCCTCCAACAATTTGGGTCTTCATTTTACCCACCTTGGATGGATGGAAGGCTGAATTAACCTTGAGCCGGTGAGATTCGAACTGCCAAATTGCAGGCAGCCGGCAGTCAGCAGAAGTCACCTGCAGTACTGCACTCTAACCACTGTGCCACTGTGGCTCTTAAACTTATCTCCTTCCCTTTGTTCCCACCTCCAACATGTGTCTCATTGTACATATGTTGTGCACTGACAGTAAAGATTTGAATTGAATCAGTCTGGACTGGCTTACCATAAAAGATCCACCAGGCCTCCCTGTCTGGCAATGGCCGATTTTACCCGGTTGGCAAACTGCACGGCATCTTCATCAGGCTGAAAGGGAAGACAGCCGAGAGACGTCAGTTTGCTTTCAGAAAGAATCCGGGGAAAATCTCAGCTGATTTTCTGGCATCCAGAGGCCCCCGATCCAGTTAACTCACCTGTCTGGTCATTGGAGGCAGGTACCAGACGCTGCAGACAATTGCCCAGCTAGTCATCATCCTGAGCAGATAGTTCACCATGCCGTATTTGCTGCTGTTAAAAAAGGCATCTCCAAACTGAGGGTCATACTGAAGACAAAAAAAAAAAAAGGAAAATAAAAAGAGTGTGAGTGGGTGGGTGGGTGGGAGAAAAAGGCAAGATGGTGAGAAGATTCACACAGAGGACAAGAACAGGGGCCTGCAAATATAGCATAAGAGTTTGATACCCCTGCCCTAGACCATTCCAGTCAAATGATTTGGCGCAGCAGCTTAAAGTGGTGTTAAAGTGACACCAGCTGCCTGCAATTACTGCAAGTTCAAATCTCACCAGGTGTTCTATCCCCGTCTCTCTCTCACACACACACACAGATAGACAGCTGGGGGGTTAAATAAACCGGCAGACAACCAATTCTTCCGATAAGACGCTTGGCAGCCACCCAGTAGCTGCTTGCCAAGAACTTTTATCAACATACAAAAAATACCCACAGTCAGAATTGTCCGAATATTTCCAAGGTCCAGATTGCTGTTTTCCAGAGATGCAATGTGACTCAAAAGAGTTAGTTTTGTCCGTCACGGAGTCTGAATGGCTAACTCAACCCCTTTTATAGCCTGTGGGGTGTGGTCCAGTGAGTCAGCTAATCACGAGCACACCTTCCCTTTTGCTGAGCACGTTTGTCTCTGCGATGCTGGTGAGGGTCCAGCCAAGACTCATTACCCTCATCACTGTCCACCTGTGGCTGCGGGGATGTGCTTGGCTCTGGGCCTATCTCTTGCCCTTTGGTGTCCTCCGGAGGCATTGCCAGAGAGGAGGGTCCTGGAGAAGGAGGCCTTGCCAACTCCTCTCCCTCACTCTCAGAGTCCTCTTCTGCCGATGACACAGGCTCAGGCAACGGAGTCACAACACTAGGCTCAAGGTTGACTCAGCCTTCCATCCTTCCGAGGTCGGTAAAATGAGGACCCGGATTGTGGAGGCAATAAGCTGACTTTGTATAAAAAAGAACACCGCTCAGGGGGGCTCGAAAGCCCTACTAAGCAAGTATGATGCTATTGCTTAACGCATTGTAAGCCGCCCTGAGTCTCCGGAGAAGGGCGGCATATAAATTAAATTTTAAAAAAACCAACTCTTCTTGAAAGCCTCCTCCGATGGAGCATCCACAACTTCTGGAGGCAAGTTGCTCCACTGATTGATTGTTCTCACTGTGAGGAAATTTCTCCTTCGTTCTAGGTTGCTTCTCTGCTTGATGAGTTTCCATCCATCGCTTCTTGTCCTAATCTTCAGGTCCTTTGGAGAATAGGTTGGACCCTTCTTGTTTGTGGCAGCCCCCCAAATATTGGCACACTGCTATCGTGCCACCCATGTTTCTATGCATGCCATTCTCTGTGGTTGAAAACACAAGAATGACACAAAAAGTGTCTCTTTTCTAATGGCATTCCAATTCTAGGATACGCTTCATCATCCCTTCAGGGCTAATTGTCCCACTTTAATCTTAGGACTACACACTGAAGTAATAGGCTGAAACTACCCATAGTATCATCCTAAAGTAGGGAAGGCTGAGCACCCATCCCAAAGGGAACCAGGGCAGCTGCTGGTGCCTGAAAGGTTCTTCTCACCAACGCAAAGTCTGACAACCGTATGTGTGTGTGTCTGTGTGGACTATCGTTGACTCTTTGGATCAGGATTGAGCAAGTTTATGACCTGTAGACTTCAACTCCCAGAATTCCTGAGCCAGCATGGACCGGCTATCCCTATGCTCCAAAATAAATGTCTCTGACAACTGATTAATTGGGCAGTTGGCAGGGCGGTGTGTGTTTATGTACGGAAGGGTGGAATTCTGAAAATATCTCTGGTGTCAGAAACTCACGTAAATCCAACTTTACTCCCTGGCGCTTCTCTTGCTTAATTGGCTGAATCCCATAAGAAGGGAAATTAAATGAGGTGGGCAGACTCCAGCAGATACTCTCCAACCCGAGGATTACTGAACTATAGTAGTGGCCAAAATTGTGGGAACCTTTTGGGAAAAGTGTATTTTCTAAAACTAGCTAATAACACCACTTTTTTTGGAAGTCCTACCATAAAATTATATACCAAAGGTATTTTAATCAAGAATGTAACGCAATAATTTTTATGAAGGATTTGCTAGTTACCATAAAAAGGAATAAAGTGAAACGTAGAAAAAATGAGACATACAAAAATGATCACCATGTCAGTGAATACTTAGTTGAGTAACCTTTTAGCATGAATGGTGGCCTTACAATGTCTTCCCATGGAGTGAACCAAGTCTTTTCGTTCTGCAGCTGTTCTCATGTGAAACCAAGATTGAATGATGGCTTCTATTAACCGGGTTTTATTGCTGGGTCGCTTCTGACTAACAAGTTTCTTTAGTCGGCTCCATTAATTGTCAATTGGGTTAAAGTCAGGGCTATTCCCAGGCCATTCCAGCAATGGAATAGGATTATCTTGAAACTCCAAATAATAATAATAATAAAAAAAGTGGTGTTATTAGCCGTCAAACCTCCAAAATACACTTTTCCCAAAAGGTTCCCACAATTTTGGCCACTACTGTAAAGCCATGTGAGTCAGGGGAGTACCAAAGTCCATATTCCTCCAATTATATGTCATTGTGGGATTACAGGAAGGCATTCCAGAAGCTGCCTTGATGAAACGTTGGGCCCTACCTACTTTCAGATATCTCTGCTACACCCAGAAAGTAGAGCCACGCCTACCTTTCCAGGTGCCACTCTTACCTATATCTCTTACCTTCAAGTTTCAAGGGGTTTGCTGCTTAGCAGCAACAATCCTTACCTTGATAGCAACAGGATAAACTGTAGCGTCAATCTCAAAACTCCCTTTCTTAAACATCATCACGGAAGTGTTGTTGATACACGTGCCTATTAAGACAAATGAAAGAATATCTGCTGTGAGACTTGCTGATAGTGGAAATGATGTTACGTTAGGGACGGGTAAGACCTTAAAATGAGAAACCCCTGGGCTTGATGACCCAATCCATTTAATTGGCTCTCATCTGATTTAGACTGGCACACAGAAAGCAGGCTGATAAGTTTATTTGGAAACGGAACAAACTCTTTTACTCGTTCCAAATAGTTGTTTTCCGTCAGAACAGGAAAATGAGAGTTGTTGCTCTCTTTTGTCCTTTTTTTCTAAAAAAAGTTATTATTTTTATTAGACGTTTTATAAGGAAGGAATGCAAGTAGAGCAGAAGAAAAAAAAAGGAAAAACAGAGGAAAAAAAAGGAAAACTGAAAATATAAATAAAATTGAACTTTTCCCCAGAACATTAATTTTATGTAACGCCGTAACTTTTAGGAAGGATTTGCTATTAAAATAGCAGTTGCAGTATAAAGAAGAAAAGTGAAACACGTAGAAGAAACGAGATGTACAAAAATGATCCCCATGTCAGTTAATCCTTCATTGGGTAACTTTAGCATGAATGATGGCCTTACAACATCTTCCCATGGAGTGAACCAAGTCTTTTAGTTCTGCAGCTGTTCTAATGTGAAACCAAGATTGAAGGATGGCTTCTATTAACCGGGTTTTATTGCTGAGTCGCTTCTGACTAACCAGTTTCTTTAGTCAACTCCATAGATTTTCAATTGAGTTAAGGTCTGGGCTATTCCCAGGCCATTCCAGCAATGGAATAGGATGATCTTGAGACTCCAAAAAATAAAAGTGGTGTTATAAACCATCAAACCTCCAAAATACACTTTTCCAAAAAGGTTTCCACAATTTTGGCCACTACTGTATATGATTGGCTCATAATGCTGCAGGCCTAACTTCCATCATGGTCATGATTCCTCCAGCCCAAGCACAGCAGTGTTGAGTTAGGAAAAGGAAGCTGGGGACTATCTCTCTCTCTTCTTTTCCCCTGACTCTATGGTTTAAAACGCCAACTTTCCATGTCATCCATTTAAAGTAACAGACTCACTCCTCTCTCTTAATCTGGGGCTTACCTTCAGGGAAAATTAGGATGGGCAGTTTACTTTTGTCATTAGCGTGCTCCGATAGCCTAAAGGAAGACACAGAAAGAGAAGAGAATCTTAAAGAAAACGTCCTTGGTAGATCCAGAAATGGAGGTGAGCAACGCAGGACTGGATTCTCGGTCACGCACACGCAATCCAGTGAGACGTGGCTCCGACTTCACTCTCTACCAAGGGAGCTACGTACCGTCTAGCCACTAGATGGCGATCTTTGACCTCAGAACGTTCAAACCAGACGTGAGGACAAGCCTTCACCATGGCCCTCTGGATGACGCCCATAAGCCCTCCGTGGATTTGGCCCACCTGAGCAAAGGAGGAGAGGTCAAGAGGTCACTTCCCGCAGCAGTTACGAGAATAACATAGCTGGCCTAAAATAACAGTTTAATTCAGAATAGTTTAATTCAGAAACAAAGTGCCTTTGGCTCATAAGGCAACTTCTAAATACGACTTCTATGGAGATTTTTTCCCCAAGAGGCAACTAAAGAAGCTGAAGAAGCTTCTCGGATAAGAAGCAAAACGTCTTCAAAGAAAAACCAGAAAGCCCAGTTGCCTCTTGAAAAACGCACCTCGGGGGTCTAAATATTACGGAGCGTGATATGTTGGGGAACTGGGGACTCTTCAGAGGCTGGGCTATCTGCCCTCCCGTTGTCCAAAGATGCAGACTATTCCAGTGATGGGAGGAAAATAATTACTGTGTTTTTCGGAGTATAAGATGCACCTTCTCCCCCCCGCCCCCCAAAGAGGCTGAAAATTTGGGTGTGTCTTATACTCCGAATGTAGCTTTTTCTAAGCTTTTTTTCAGCTCTAACGAGGCGCTAGCGGGTGAAGGATCTCCAAGCTTTGCTCTGCCTCTCAGCTGTTCTTTAGCTTTTTTTCAGCTCTAACGAGGCACTAGTGAGTGAAGGATCTCCATGCTTTGCTCCGCCTCTCAGCTGATATTTAGCTTTTTTTCAGCTCTAACGAGGCGCTAGCGAGTGAAGGATCTCCATGCTTTGCTCCGCCTCTCAGCTGTTCTTTAGCTTTTTTTCAGCTCTAACGAGGCGCTAGCGGGTGAAGGATCTCCAAGCTTTGCTCTGCCTCTCAGCTGTTCTTTAGCTTTTTTTCAGCTCTAACGAGGCGCTAGCGAGCGAAGGATCTCCATGCTTTGCTCCGCCTCTCAGCTGATATTTAGCTTTTTTTCAGCTCTAACGAGGCGCTAGCGAGTGAAGGATTTCCATGCTTTGCTCCGCCTCTCAGCTGATATTTAGCTTTTTTCCAGCTCTAACGAGGAGCTAGCGAGTGAAGGATCTCCATGCTATGCTCCGCCTCTCAGCTGAAGAACAGAAAAAGCTTTTTTTCAGCCCTAACTAGGCGCCAGTCGAGTGAAGCGATCTCCCTGTGCTTTGCCTGCTTTTCTCATTGCTGCTTCCTCTCAGCTGTGCCTTAGAAGCTGTGCCTTTTATCCCCAAGCAGGAGATAAAAAAACAGCAAACTAATGTGCTGAAGCTGACCAGACTAAGGATGCTCGCCAGATGAATAGCTGGTGGGCAGATTTTCCCCCTTTATTTTCCTCCTCAAAAACTAAGCTGCGTCTTATAATCTGAAAAATACGGTACTGGTTTCAAGGAATGTGCTGATAGATGATCAGGACAGACTATACCAAAGCTTGACTTTCTCCAGAGGACAACTGGAGATCTGCTTAGCATCCTCGGGTTGGACCTCTCTATTAATGAGCTTCCACCCATTGTGGCTTCTTTTCCTCCTGCCCAAAGTTGCTTTGGAGAGCATATTGATCCCCTCTTCTTTGTGACTGCCCCTCAAGTACTGCTCTCCCAGGATCTTAGGCTTCCAAGAACGAGAGAAGAAGCACAAATGATTCTGGAGAATGCGTGGAGGGTCAAAAGTCAGACTTGACGATGGCGCGCGCACTTCCGAACCGGTAGGGAAGGTAAGTAGATTTCACCCCTGCTTCCATCCCAATGTACAAGTGTTATTGCTGAAAAGGTGAGCAGAATCTGCTTCTTCTCTACGGAGGCTATGAGGGGCACTGCACATGTCAAGAAAAATACTGAAATGAATTCAATTTGGCTGAAGCATATAATGGGATTTATTCCGAGTGGTGCGGTGGCCTAGAGGTGGAGCTCTCGCCTCACAATCAGGAGGCTGTGAGTTCGATTCCAGGTAGAGGCAGTTATTTCTCTCTCTGGCCACACTTGATTATATCTGCTGAATAAAAACTCTGCACTGGCGACAGGAAGGACATCCGGCCAGTAAACACTCAGCTCCATTCAGCTGCCCAGACTCCACCCTGCAAGGGATTATGGGGTCGTTAAATGAAGATGATATAATGGGATTTATTCTGCACCAACTGGGAATTTGTAAAGAAAGGATGAAATGGAATGCGGTCCAACACATACAACCCCACCCACCCACAAAGACTTGATGTCCTTACCATTGCATAGTAGCCATCGCTGGCCAGAATGATGACATCAATTGGAGATGTATGGTTAGCCACACAGATTCCTCCATTGCGGGGCCTATTTTCCCTAAAGTTAGGAAGGAAAAAGAGATTACATGAAAAACTGAAGCCAATGCGCAATTGACTTAAGAGTAAGGTAAGTAAGAGTAAGTAAGTAAGTTTATCTGAGTAAGCTTATCTGCATGCATCCTTTGCTCCCCGTTCCCCATTCTTAATGGATGGAGAATCTCTAGGCCAGAGGTGGGGATCTATTAACCTTTTATGACTTGTGGACTTCAACTCCCAGAATTCCTGAGCCATGCGGGCACAGGAATTCTGGGAGTTGAAGTCCACACGTCATAAAGGGACCCTGCTCTGCTCTAGGCCTTGCCCCACAGACCAGGGAAGTAGATGCTTAAAACACAAACACACAACCCTCCAAACTTATCTGAGAACCCCAAAATGCTGTGCCAAAAGAAAGCTCCATAAATGGACAACTGCCTAGATAAATTACACCAGAAGTATAATCTGCATTTCCTTCTCCATGGCTTTCTTCAATTTTTTTGCTATTTTATCAGGAAAATGTATCCCTCAAGCAACAGAAATCTCATCCAGCCATTCTTCTGGCTTTTTTTTTTTTTTGACAAAATAACAGACTTTGTTCACAAACGTTTAAGTCTATCATCTCAGCTATAGCATTCGGTAATAAAAAGCTGGCTGGTTAATTTTGGGCCAGTCACTCTCTCTCAGCCCAACCCACTACAGAGGGCTGTTTTGATGGGGAAAATAGAATAATACAGTTGAGATAAACATCAAACAAACACACAAATACTTCTTAAATGTTTAGAATGTTTACAGGGAGCCTGTGCTACCTTTCTAGGGAACTGTGGTACATAGAAAGTTTTCTCTTTCTTTGGACAAATATCTCACAAACTTCCTCCCAGTCCCCACCGTACCGGTGATGATAGGTGATGATAGCTGTAAGAGCTCGTATACAGATCCGATAGCACATCAGGTGCACATGCTTGCTGAGGAAATCTTTGTGCCTAAAGACAAGAAGAAATGTGTTGCTATCCCATCTCAGTTTATAATTCAAGCCAACTACTGACATGCTAATCATTTATAACATCATGCCTTTCCCAAACAAAGCTTACAAACCTCAAGGAAAAGAATAATCATGATGAAAAACAATAATGCGTCCAATTTTACGTGATGCTGGCTCACAAAATTAATCAGAATAATAATTAATAATAATAACAACAACAACAACAGTTCCTAGGTCCTTGGTTAGGACTCGAGCTGCTGAGCTATTAACCAGCCTCAAAGACTGTGAATCTCACTACAGATTAACCAATAATAATAATAATAATATATTTCTATACCGCCCTTCTCGAGGCGGTGTACAGCCAAGTAAAAACACAAAATATACAGACATCATAATTTAAATTTAAAATTATTAAAATTATTAAACAATTTCGGCCGAAATAATTAAAAACCCAAAGATTAAAAACTCTGAATTAAAATTCATTTACATAGACAGCCCCGCCTGTCGGAACGGCAGGGTCTTGAGGGCACCGCAAAAAACGCGGAGGTCGAAGACCTTGCGAATTTCCGGGGGCAGTTCGTTCCAAAGGGCGCGAGCTCCCACAGAGATGGGAGCTCATAGGGATTCCCAATGAGGGAAGGCAAATAGGTAGTTTAAAATAGGTAGTAGGTGTCTGCAAAGCATTTTGGGATAGGAAATGGAGGCTCCAAATATTACTCCCACCTCTTACATCGGGGGTGTAAAACTGGCCAGATGTGTCATGTGCAGGCCGCGCCAACTGCAGCTCTGCAAATGGGAAAAACGTCACGAAATGTCACGCAGCGGCAACGTGACGTGGTGAGTTTGACACAGTGGTGAAATCCAATTTTTTCTTAACTGCCGGTTCTGTGGGCGTGGCTTGGAGGGAGTGGCAGGGGAAGGATACTGTAAAATCTCCATTTCCACCCCATTCTGGGGCCACCCCACTCCTGGGGCCAGCCAGAGGTGGTATTTGCCGGTTCTCTGAACTGCTCAACATTTCCGCTACCGGTTCTCCAGAACCTGTCAGAACGTGCCGGATTTCACCCCTGGTGTCAAACCTGTGTCTTACATACATGTGCTTTGATGTCACAGAGACATACGAAAAAGGTGGAAGTTGCAAATTATTTAATTTATTTTCGTCGCGGACTGAAGACGTGGCTGTTCCAACAATTCTCTGATCGTGGGGTTGTATAGTTTTTATAATTTTAACGGTTGTTATTGTGGATTTTAATCTTATTTTAATTAGATTTATTGTGATTTGTATTGGTGACTGTTTTATGTAAGCTGCCCTGAGTCCCTCGGGAGAATGGCGGCATATAAATCACAAAAATAAAATAAAATAAATAAATAAAATTTATTTATTTATTGTGATTTATATGCCGCCACTCTCCTGAGGGACCCAGGGCGGCTTACAAAAACAATATCCAATACAAATCACAATAAAATTAAAATCAATAACCCGATTAAAAAGAATTTAAAATTATAACAATGTACACCCATAATGGATCAGTCAAGTTAGTTAGTTAGTTAGTTAGTTAGTTAGTTAGTTAGTTAGTTAGTTAGTTAGTTCGTTCATTCATTCATTCATTCATTCATTCATTTATTTATTTGATTTATATACCGCCCTTCTCCCTGCGGACTCAGGGCGGTGAACAGCCGAATAAAAAACAGTACATAAAAGTTAAAAATTATAAAACCCATATAAACTTTGTCTGAAAGTTAAAAACAATTAAATACTTAAAATACAACAACCCTACAACACTAAAAATTTTAAAAATTCAACAGGGATCAGGCTAGATCAAGTTGACGAAAGAGCCACGTCTTCAGCTCGCGACGGAAGGAAAGGAAGTCGGGGGCCGTCCTGAGCTTGGTGGGCAAATCATTCCAGAGGGTCGGGGCTCCCACAGAGAACACTCTCCTCCTGGGGGGGGGGGGGGCGTCAGCCGACATTGTCTGGCCGACGGCACCCTGAGGAGGCCCACTCTGTGAGAGCGCACAGGACGGTGGGAAAGCGGCTGGAGACGGTCCTGCAAGTACCCTGGGCCTAAGCCGCGATTTCAATCGTGGAGAATGTTTGTAGCTCAGGGTTGAAATGACGGGTTCCTTGGGGCTCTCGAGTTTGGCGCTTCCCTTGCAGGCTGTCTTCATCAGCACTGCATGATGTTTAACTTCCAGTCTGGGTAATGAAATGTTTCCAAGAAAATAACCAGGCTCCTAAGAGCACCAAGGACCCCTTTGCTTCGGATTTCTTGCAAGAGCCCACTCCTAGGAACACCCTCTGCAAAGCAGGACCCGAAAGTCTGTTCCAATAATTGGCTGATTTGTAAGTGAGAGGCGAGCCGAAGGGCTTCCTCTCAAATTACCCTGTAAATCTGAGCGGTGTAAATGCCAAGTGCTTAGGACCGGCGTTTCCTTAAGATGTTACCCAACAAGTTGTTAAATCAGCCTTCTGAAATATACCCTGATCTGCCAGCCTTTTTACAGAATGACCTATCACTCCATTTAAATCTTTTTTTCCCCTTCCTATGCCCTCAAGTCATTCTTGACTCTCCGATGACTGCCTGGGTAAGTCCAAGCTGTTTTCTTGGCCACATTTTGGAAGCGGTTTGCCTGCGTCCTGCTTCCCACACTTCTTCCCACCTCTTTCACCTGCCCAGTAAGTTTATTTAACGCTCCCTCAAGAATCTGAGGATGGAAAGGAATGCCAGGGAAGGTGAGGTCCCATTTCTTTTAACTCTGGGCTCTTCTGCCCAAACCGTTGGGTAGAGAAGGAAAGTGGGTTTGTCTTTGTTTGTTGAAGGACAATCTAAACCGCGGAGGAGATGACAACGATTCAACGTGTAAAAGGGGATTAACCATTTCACAAACCCCAACAACTGATTTCTTTTAGAGGTTTGGGTTCCTCCCTTTGGACGGTGAATGTCATGTAATTCGCTGCTGAGGACTCACCTTCCATTGGGTAACAAACCCACCATGGTAGTGCCCGACACCAAGAGGCTAATACCGGTAAAAGCCAGGGCAACCCTACAAAGAGAGGGTGGGGGGGAAGGGAGGGAGGGAGAACAAGGTATTAAGGTACAATCTCACAGCATTCAGATCATGGCAAGATAGCTAGCTGTACTTCTGTTAAAGCCTTCTGAATTGGGGGCTGACCAACAGAAGGATTTTTCTACCCTTAGGAGGGATGTACAGGTAATTCCCGGCTTACGACCACAGTTGAGCCCAACATTGACGTTGCTAAGCGAGGCATTCGTTAGATGGGTTTTGCCCCAATTTTATGACCCTTCAAAGTGTGAGAGAGTTGCCAGGCCTTTTAATGTCGAGCGTGGAGATGGGGCAACGGTGATGTGAAAAACAGTCGTTAAGTCACTGTTTTATCAGTGCCGTGGTAACTTTGAATGTCACTAAATGAACTAGGGTTTTCACTATAGGGTGTCATCCCTGAAGTTGGCCTGACCAAATCCATTCTGACCGCTTCAGTGTTGCCACACTGGAGCTGAGGGATAAGGGATCCCCCGATTTGAGATACCGTATTTTTCAGAGTATAAGATGCACCTTCCCCCCCCCCCAAGAGGGTGAAAATTTAGGTGTGTCTTATACACTGAATGTAGCCCCGCCCATCCACTGGCCCCCACCCTTTGGGCTCTGCCTCCCAGCAAGCAGCAAGAAGGAACAGCTCCTTTCAGCTTCAGCACAGCCTAATTAGCCCAAGTTGACTGGATCGGCCTCCCGATTCTCAGCTGTTTTGCTCTCAGCTGTTTTGCACAGGACTCTGCTGCTTGCTGCAAAGAGGTAAATTGCTGGAGCAGATTTTTTTTTCCTTGTGCTAATCAAGCTATGCTGAAAATGAAAATGAAAGTAAAGCATGCTGTTTGCTGCAAGGAGGCAAAATTGCTGGGAGGCAGATTTCTTTTTCTTGTTTTCTTCACGTCTTATAGTCCGGTGCGTCTTATACTCTGAAAAATACGGTAGTTGGGATTCTGTAGCCAAAACAAAATATTTTCTCTTGGGAACCCAAGACATTCTCACACCTGGTCCGAGGAAGGCGGGGTGATCTCACCCGGCAGCCAGACCGCACCGTGATTGGACCATGTGACTGATTGTTTTGAGAAAGTGGGAAAACTTTTACTTTTATAATTAGGTGCAAACCGCAGGATCCTTCAGAGTCGGTTTTCACCAAATCTGTGCTGATGTGATGTATCCAATAAAGCTATTCTTTGAGGAATTGATCTGCCTTGGAGTTTTGCTTGCTATGGATCTATTACTTGGAACCCTGACCTAGGGTTTCCCCAGGAGAGAGAAGAAGGTGTCCCATCTTCCTCCTGGCTGTCCAATGAGAAGCCCAAACCTGCCCTGGCCCGTACCTGAGTGGTAGCAAGAAGCAATAACGGACCAGGAAGCCCGTCCCCCACAGGATGGTGAGGCGTAGACTGATGTAGTGAAAATTGTAGTTGGTTCTGCTCAGCAGGTTCCAGGACGCCAGCTCTTCTGCAGAGAAACGCTTGGTCACCTCATCGTCCATAATGCTCTCCACACCTTTGCGGCAGAAGTAGAAGATGTCGGACAGCTCAAAGTCGGGGGCATCCAGGGTCTTGCTGGAGTTCCTGCGGTTCTCCTTGATCTCCTCTTCCAACGAAGTGGGCTCTTTGGCAATGATCCCTGCAACAAGAAATGCGCCTTTTCCAGCCAAACAGTAGGAGAAGCGATGCCTGATGGGACCCCCCCCCAAACCCCACCGCTCTTAAGAAAAGGCACCTGGCCCTCTTACCGTTGACGCAGGGCTTATAAACAGGGTGGTTCATCTCTTTGGCACCACGCTCAATTCTTAACGTTGCCCACTGCAAGACATAAAGAGGAAGAGGAAATGAGATCCTTCGGAGCCGGTTGTGAAATTTATTTCTTTGAACCAGGGTGGGTAGCTATGTGTGCAGATGGTAAGGAGCAACAAGTTTAAGGAAGCGATCCGAGGCTGGCAACTAACACAATGCCTTAGTTTTATCCTTGGGGTGGGCAAGCAGAAGCTTGTCCGCCCCAAGGATAAAACACCCAGACAGAAACTGATCGACGTGGTATAGGCAGTTCAATGCAGTGAGCCTTGTACAGATCTGTACATTGGGGAAACAAAACAACCACTTTACAAACACGTGATGCAACATAGGAGAACAAACCATCAAGACTAGATTCAGCAGTCCATCTGTATTTAAAAGACAACAAAGACAATAAAGTCCACATTTTGGACAGAAAGGACCACTGGTTTGAAAGGAGGGGTCAAAGAGGCCATCTGTGTCAAAATTGAAGAGTCCTCCCTCAACAGAGGGGGAAGGGTACGACATCATCTATCTTCAGTCGACAACACAGCCCTTTCAGCACTTCCAAGAAGGCTCCACACCCATTTGCACCACTCAGATGACCCTGAGGACACAGATAAATCTTCAGTGGTCTCAAAACCCTAAAACAGGAGTGTAAAACTCGATTTCATTGAGGGCCGCATCAGGTTTGCGTTTGAGCTCTGGGGGCCGGGGTGGGCGTAGCCAGGGTGGGTGTGGCCAGCATGACATCACTTGTGTTGGGCACCTGTGGTGGCCAGAGCACTCTGCCAATGAAAACTGGCCCCTGAGCTCTGTTTACGGCTGCGACGGCCTCCTGCAACCCTCTTCCAGCAAAAACAGAGCTCAGGAGAGCCGCACGCATCCATTTTTGCTGGTAGAGACTCTGCGAGCCGGTTCTTCACTATTCCCAGGACGGCCCTGCGGGCCAGATCCAAACACCGTGCGGGCCAGATCTGGCCCCCGGGCCTTGAGTTTGACACCCCTGTTCTAAAAGGATGCAAATGACCAGTTGTCTGCAAGGAATATAAATCCTTCCATTTCCCACCATCCAATCACAGCTGAAGAAGCTTCTTGGATGCAAAATGTCTTCAAAGAAAAAACCAGAAAGTCCAGTTGTCTTTTGAAAAAAACACCTTTGGGACAACCAGGACCTGGATGACGGAGAATCTCCACAGACATAACGCAATGCCTGTTTAGCAGTTCATCTCGCATCATCGGGTCCAAAAATGAAAACGGAGAGGTGCTAATTTCCTGTCCTGCTTCACCAGCTTCTACTAGGCTGCTACTCATTCTGGCATATGCTGGACAGGATCAGGTCAAGCCCAGCAGCTTTGGGTTAACAGCCCCCTGCATATGCTCGGCGGGAAGAAACTTGCCAACTCAACCCTCAGCAATTTGCAGTCAAAAGTTAAGTTCAGTCAAATTACAGTGAACAGAGCATGCAAAACTGGGTTAGATAACTCTATAGGGCTCGATAATGTGATCTAGTCACCCATCTTGCTGAATTGTTATTAATTACGTTTATGGTCACAGACCCAAAGACTGCTAAACTGTAATCTGTTTGATAGCTTTGGTCTTAATATGCTGCGTAACACCATCTCCTGCGATTTGTAAACTATGGATCATGTACTACTAGGCCAGGGATGGCTAACCTTTTTGCCATCGCGTGCCAAAAGCGGGGGGAGCGCGGTGGGGGTCACACACATGCGTGCCCACATCCAAAATTCTATGCGCTCTGCCCCCTCCGTGCTCCCCCCGCTTTTGGCACGTGATGGTACGGAGGACCCTGTAGCCTTGTTTTTTTGCTCTCCCCAGGCTCCAGAGCCTTTCTAGGAGCTTGGGGAGGGCAAAAATGGCCTCCCTCCCCCAGAGGCCCTCCGGAGGCCGCAAACTGGTTGGCTCAGAAGGCCCAACAATGCGTGTGTGCTGGAGCTGAGCTCGCGTGCCCACAGATATGGCTCCATGTGCCACCTGTGGCTCCCGTGCCATAGATTCACCCTCACGGTTCTAGGCTGTGAGAATTTACAATAATTATAGCTTATTCCAGGAACGGGTAATTTTTTAATAGCTAAGGAATGAACTATTTATCATTATTATTTTTTGAGATGGCTGGTTGAGCAAAGCTGAATTTTGGACTATTGCTTTACTTTATTTTTTTTAACGAGTACAGCAACACAGCTGTTTTAGGCCTTATTCTGCATTGGTTGCGGGGAAATGTGAGAAAACTGCATCTCTCAAATTTCCCTTTTGACCCGGATTGCTGAAAATTCATGCCAGGCTTTGCCAACCACAAATATAACCAACTACGGCATAACAGCCTGTGTGGAACCAGTGAGTCTGTTCTGATCATGGGCTTCTTATAAAGTGGAGGATGAGTCATTAGAGAGAAGGAATGCTGGACCAGAAGCCTTTGGCATAGAACAGCTCTTCCTGTCATTTTATCTCTGCCTCTTCCCTCTTCATTCCTTTCTTATCTAGCCTGTTGAGTGGGGAAAATGAAGCTGCATTTGATGTTACGGGGTGGAGGATACACCCACCATCTGAAACAATTCCCTTGGCTTAAATGGACAGTGAAAACTTGTTCTTGGAGACTGCTTGGGCAAAGAAGAAGCTTTCCAGTGGCTCGGTTTAAATCTGACCATGGATTTCTTTAAAAAAAAAAAAACAAAAACCAAAAAAATTGGCTGGTTCAGATGACAATGGAGATGTTATTGTTGCTTGTTGGAGTCTGCAAGTTTTATTTGCCTGTTTTTAGATATTCCACTCTAAACGTCTTCCTTTTGGCAGCGTCTAAAATCTTGACAACACCTCTTGAAAAGGGCATGGGAATAAGACGGGGAAAACAATGCCCGAACCCAGATTATAAGGCTGGAAGCTTGAGGCAGCTTCCTCCTAATTAGATGAAAGGTCTGAATAACACACACACACACACAAAATGCTGGCTTAAGAGTAAAAGGAGGATTTTTTTAAATACATCATAACCGAAACGCAAATCCCAGGAGAAGCTCTAGAGATGGAAAGCCAGACTCTGTGACTTCCAAGCTGCAGTATAATCAGCAGAAAGTCCCGCTGTGGTAGGTGG
Organism: Coluber constrictor foxii; assembly: GCA_038048745.1. NCBI lineage: Eukaryota > Metazoa > Chordata > Lepidosauria > Squamata > Colubridae > Coluber > Coluber constrictor. Next base: position 38,318,395 of record CM075967.1, read on the forward strand.
GGCTGGAGTTGACTTCTTTTGTGCTAGTTCCTGCCTGCCTAACCTTTGTATCTGGCGTCAGACAGGCTGCCCACCTACCAGGCTGAAAGGGCGAAGGGAAAGTGCCCACAAAGTGGAGCGGAAGAGGCAAATGTGGAGCATCTCAGTCACCCAGGCCGTGGTTGTCCCAAAAGGGCTTTTTTTCCAAGACTTTCTGGGTTTTTTTCCTCCGAAGTCGTTTTGCTTCTATTCCAGTCGGAGTTGAAGAAGCTGCTTGGATGAGAAGCGAAACGAGGCTGAGAATCTCCGTAGACTTTGGGACGTTTCAACTCCTAGAATTCCCCAGCTGTGGACACTAGAACCATAGACTCTTAGGGCTAGAAGGAACTTTGGATGTCTTCTATGCCAACCCTCGGCCCAAGGCAGGAGACCTTATACCAAACTTGGCAGCTTGAAGACTTGTGGACTTCAACTCCCAGAACTGAAGTCCCAAAAAGCATCTTTGGGACAGCAGAAGAGGCATTTCTACCTGGCCAATTTTGGATATCCTGGGCATGCAGTCTTCTCCTACCCCTCTCCCTCCTTGGTCCCTCTCTGGGTTGTTCCTGCTTTTCTTTTTGGCCCAAACTCCTTTGTTTTACATCACAACGTCACAATTCCTGAAAACAATTCCTGGAAACTAACCTATCATTGCATTATACAAAGATCAAGCTCATCCCTAGGGGTGCTTCCCTGCTCCTCCCCAATGTTACTTGCCTACTTCCCATCTGATTCTCTCAATTTAACACAGGTTTATTAAGTAAGAACCTTAGAAGCACAGCCATGCCTACACTGTAATACACACAGCAGGGGAAGATGCCTGGAGCCCCCGGAGGAAATACGAAATAGATACCTAACAAAATAGTGCTGTATCCTATTCTTTGACAGGCTTTTCAACTTTCACGTTGAAAAGAAGGAAAAACAAGCTGGGATGGGAGAAAAAGAACACAAGCAATGCTTGAACGGTAGCCAGAGAGATGACTCTGAAAGGTTTTCAGTCCTAAGCGTAACATTCTGACCTCCGTCCTACAAAATACATTATGCAAAATAAGCATGCTTGCGTAGTACAAGCTACGCAAAAGGATGCATGCTACAAGAAGATAAGGAGTTAAGACCTGGTTCAGCAGGGCAATTACCAAAGCTGGAAATTTTAAAGGGGTACTATTATTATTATTATTATTGGTTAATCTGTAGTGAGATTCACAGTCTTTGAGGCTGGTTAATAGCTCAGCAGCTCGAGTCCTAACCAAGGACCTAGGAACTGTTAAGATATCGTCGGAGGATGTAAGCTGTTCTGAGTAAGGTGGTTTTTTGGAGAATCAAAATGTTCAAGTCCGGTAAATTTAGAATTTCTAAATAGCGAGGTAGCCCTTTGGGTATTGCTCCAAGGGCTCCAGTTACAATCGGAACAACACATGATTTCTTTTTCCATAGTCGCTCAACTTCGATTTGCAAGTCCCGGTATTTTGTGATTTTTTTTTCTTGCTGCTTATCTTCAATCCGTGCATCACCAGGTATTGCAATGTCAATTATTATTATTATTATTATTATTATTATTATTATTATTATTATTATTATTATTATTATTATTATTATTATTATTATTTTATTTGCTTTTCTTAGCATGGAATACGGTCAGATGGGATCACCAGAAGAATGTCAGAAGCCCCTCATTCAAAAAATTACCTACATATATTATATTCAGCTGACATCTGGAGTGGGGGGGGGGGGAAAGTATTTGCAAAGGTTCTGGCTCTTTTCCCAAAACAGTTCCCACTGAATCTAAAGCTCTGTGGAAATCCCTGGATGGAAATCAACACTCCCACCGGGTTACAGGCAACTCAAGAGGCTGAAGACCCTCAGGCTGGAATAGTCCACTGGCTACCAGGATGAAGTGCGGCAATGGTGAAATGTACAATTTGTTACTACCGGTTCTGTGGGTATGGCTTGGTGGTGGTGGTGATGGTGGGTAATGTGACTGGGTGGGCGTGGCCAACTTCTTTTTTTAATTTTTAAAAGCATTTTTTCTGCTTTTAAAAGCCTCTGACGATCAGGCAACTCAGCTGGGATCGCCAGAGGCTTTTAAAGGCTTTTTTCCCCTCTACAACCTCTTTGGCCGAAGAGGTTGCAGAAAAAAATGCTTTCAGAAGCCTCTGACGATCCCAGCTGAGCCACACGATCATCAGAGGCTTTTCTTTTTACTTTTAAAAGCACTTTTTCCGCTGAAAAGGTTGTAGAAAAAATACTTTTAAAAGTAAAAAAAAAAAAAGCCTCTGATGACCGCGCGGCTCAGCTGCACATGGAGGGGGGGATTTTTGCTACCGGTTCTCCAAACCACCCGCCACCATCGCTACGGGATCAAGTGATCCAGTCCGAACTGGGAGCATTTCACCCTTGAAGTGTGGGTCGGCCTCCTGCCAGCCACCTCATCTTTCAGTTTCCTGCTGGTGCTCGACCGAAGAATTAGCAAATGTCCTGGGAAATTTCCCTGAAGGTCCTAGAGGACACTTGAGTGTTATGGATTGAAATGGTTAAAGGATGGAAAGAAGAGCAACAGAAAAATGAAAGTTCCTATGATGGAGAGTTAGGAAGTGGGGGGGTTTGAAACATCAGCTGAGGGGTATATTCTTATTTGTTTGTAAATGACACAAAAGTGAGGTGTAAGGTTGCTACGTTTCTAACAGCACCACATGGTCTGGAGTGGTACAAACAAAAAGGGCAGATTATTAAATTATCTCTGTATGTGAAAAGATGAGACACTAAAATGTTCTTCACTAAAATGTCCATTAAGGTAAAGGTCACGGTTCCCCTCGCACAGGCGGTGCTCATCTCCGTTTCAAAGCCGAAGAGCCAGCGCTGTCCGAAGACGTCTCCATGGTCATGTAGCCGGCATGACTCAACGCCAAAGGCGCACGGAACGCTGTGACCTTCCCACCAAAGGGGGTCCCTGTTTTTCTACTTGCAATTTTTTGCTACTGCTAGAATAGCAAAAGCTGGGACAAGACATGGGAGCTCACCCCATTATGCAGCGGTAGGGATTCGAACCGCTGAACTGCCGAGCTTTTGATTGGCAATCTCAGCGCCTTAGCCACTGAGCCACTGCGTCCCTGACAAAAAATGTCATTAAAATAAATAAAATAAAATAAAATGTCTGTTACCAAGTACAAATTACTTGGTCAAACAATCACAACATGCTGATAAGAGTTTGAACTAGGGTGGGCCAGGGCACAAAAGGAATTTTGGAGTTGTTGTGCATGGAAACACTGACCCAGAAATGCTGTTAAAATACCCTAATTTTTTTTAAAAAAGATATTACTGATATTCTTTCAAAGGAAACCAAGGAAAATCTCTAAAAGCACTCTGCTATGCAGGTTTCAACAATGGCATCTCAATTCTCCTTTATTTCCTGCTTTTTATTTTTCCATAGTTTATTATAACCCGTTAAGAGGACCTGCTTTCGACAAGATCTATTTACACAGTACAATGAGTTGATTTTAGAGGATTTGAAAAATAATGAACATTGGGAAAACGGAAGCAATAAACGTTCTTATTTTAAGTTAAGACTCCCAAATGTCAAGTGCGTTCTGATTCTGGGCTGAAATGAGGGTTTTGGAGGAATAAGAAAGAAAAGAGGACACCTAATTTCCCAGTGGCTGGCTCCCTAGATTATAGTTGTTTGTGTGACTGCACCAGCCAAGGCTCTGGTTGAATTAATGAACGGTGGTAACGGATGTACAGGGTCCCAGGGTGCGCATTGAGTTTTTGGGCGAGGCAGCCCTCAAGAAAGTGAAAAATGGAAAAAAGAGGGAGGTTTCTTTCATGCAACGGCTTCAAGGTGACCCTCGACAGGATGTATTGCTTGTTCTTATGTTTCCCCCTCACTTTCCATCCTTGAAAAGTTGATGTGGGAGGGGAGGCCATCTTATGCTTGCCCACCGTCCTCTTTTTCGGTCTACACTGGAGTCTGTATTTGAGCTGTAGAAGAAGAGCTGCTGTTGGCTACTGTCTGTGCGGCTGTTACTCCATTCTGACTGAGAGCAATCCCCATGGAGGGATATGTTAATGGTTAAGCAACACCCTGCACCTGCTTGCCAGGGACATCTTCATTTGTCCCTTACGTCACAAGTTCCAGTCACACTGTCAACCCATGGCACAGCTGGACTTGCCTGAAACTCCCCGTTTCTTAATCCAGCGTACAAGACCTGTGTCGCAAGAGCTCTGATTCGTTTGTTTTGCGCTGGCTGCTAACGCAACCCGGTCTCAGGTTGCTTCCCCCGGCCCCCAAGAATGTTAAAAGCAGGGTGAAACTCACCTGGAAGATCTGTAGAAGGGTTTTCATGTAGAGACGGCGGATGCCAAAGGAAACTCCGAAGATGGCCGGCACAATGATGAAGACCAAAAGCAGCGTGAAGAGGACGGTCAGGGAAATGCCCAACAGGTTAACTACCAAACTGTCGACGGGCAGCAGTAGAAACATGATGAAGGGGGGAAGAGGGCAGGCTGGGCCACGCTAAGCCAGTGGCCTGCAAATTCCTGAGGGCAGGAAGAAGCTGCCGTGGGCAGTCAGTCAGTCCGTCAGTCCGTTCCCCTGTCCACCAACAACAACCTTGAGTGCGTAGCAGGTCTCTGGCCTATCACAGGGGCCATTTCAGGGTTCACACCCTTCCTCCGGTGGGCTTCAGGTGGGCAAGAACCCCCATGATCTACTCTGGAAAGAGGCCACGGCACAAACAGAGACTGGGAAGACTGGCTAAGGGTGAGATGGTTACACAATCGTTTACTGCACAAGCCACTGGGAGGGCAGGGAGAACTGTGCCCAGAAACAGCTCTCCAAATACTGGCAGGAGAAGTCTTGTTTGAGTTTTCGGAAGTACGCAACGTCTCTTTCCAAGAATGAGGTGTGCTCCTTCTCTTGTTCTGCATTGGCGGAAAAGCTCTGGAAAACTAGAGCCCTTGCCTCCAGGGCACAAGAGCCTGCTCTGGTTCTCCTATGAAGCTTGTGGCAAAAATCCTTCTAGATCCCATCCGCCGCTGAAAAACGCAAGATGTTCTCTTGTCCATGGAAGATCTTCTTAAAAGTACAGCGCTCCCCGATACCAATCACTTCCTGAGGAAAGAGAAAGAAAGAAAAAAATAATAATTTCAGTGCAACCACAAAGGAAGTAGTGTGAGGCCGCATAACCACTTTTCCTACAAGAACAGATGAGGACAGCAGTTAGTAAGCTCAGTAAGGTCTGCTTATGACTGAAGAATCCTTGTAGGTCCAAAGACCCACAAATAGGGTTCCTACCGTGTTTCCCCCCAAAATAAGACCCTGTCTTATATTTTTTTGAACCCCGAAATAAGCGCTTGGCCTTATTTTCGGGGAGGTCTTATTATTTTGGGGTGCGTGGAGCAAGGTGGAGCTCCTCTTACCATCTTACCTGATTTCCAGCTCTGGGTTTAAATATTTTGGGGGAGGGCTTATTTTCGGGGGAGGCCTTATTTTATTGCATGTGCTCAAAAGTCCAATTGGGCTTATTATTGGGGAGGTCTTATTTTCAGGGAAACAGGGTAGCTTAAATACTCACCGGTATTTATGTTACTCATCTGTGGTCTGAAAAAGAAGAATCTGTCCCTAATTTGGGGAGGCTTCCTATCTATTTGATAGAAGGAAACTGTGACTTGCCGAAGTGGCCAAACCAGTGACTAATTATGAGCCTGGCATGCTGTCACAGTAACAATGGAAGCGTAAGATCTTTTCCTGATGGTCTCAGAAGAGGACCGGGGATCAGATTATGGAGGGAACAATCCTGAGAAAAATGGTAGTTAAAAGATCTGTCTCCTAAGCCACTAGAATACATTGGAAACTCTAGCGCTACATGCCACTGAATCACAGACGCTGTCATAAACCAGGCATTTTCAAAGTTGCTATTCATTTTTTTTCTTCTTCAAAGACTGCCCCGAGGAAGTAGTCTAATAAATAGGAAAGATGTACATGGAATAGCTAAATTTAAAAAAACACACACACACACACAAAAGTGCACATGCTGAATCTGAACCCAAATGAACAGATTGAGAAATTCCCCTTTAAAACATTTCTAGACATTTGCTGAACGTAATGTAAAAGTACAGTTTAATCCAGAGGTCTTCAAACTTGGGAGCTTTAAGACTTGTGGACTTCAACTCCCAGAATTTCTCAGCCAGCTTTGCTGGCTGAGAATTCTGGGACTTGAAGTCCACAAGTCTTAAAGCTCCCAAGTTTGAAGACCTCTGGTCTAACTCATGAAGCACTTCACTCCCGAGGAAAAAAGACATTATAAACTCCCACTTTATAGAAAACTCTGCATTTTACTCACAGTAAACAGAAATCACACGGGAATGGAATAAAGAGCTGGAGCTGCCATCCAAGGAGTTTCCACTTACAGTTCAGAGGCAGAAGCAAAAAAAGTCTCGGGAGAGCAACTCACTTCCAGGCAACGGTCAGCGAGATCTTAACTGCAATAGTTTATAGCCTTGCATCACAGCTGGAACGGAATAGCAAATCAGACGTTTGCAACCACGTGTAATCCCTACACAGTGTTCCAAGAGATTCCAGAGTACAGGCTCGGGATGAGGAGCGTGTTTTTTTCCATATACAAACACACCAGAATCATGACAACCGACTGCCTGACCAGTCCTCGACTAACCCAAGAGTTGGCAATAGGGGCAGCATAGCTCGTTCAACACGGGGCGAATGGATCAGAAATGTACACCTGATGCAAGCTAGAGCAGAGATCAAGATTAATGTCAATCGTGAGACAGTTGATTATTAGTCCTTAGGGCAAGAGTAAAAGATATTTAATCCGATGCTCTCAAGACGTGTCTGGATGCAATTCCCAACTTCTGCAGCCAATTTGTGGGAATTTTAGTTCAGATGTTCTGGAGCAGGGGTCTCCAACCTTGGCAACTTTAAGACTTGTGGACTTCAACTCCCAGAACTCTGGGAGTTGAAGTCCACTAGTCTTAAAAGTTGCCAAGGTTGCTGGTTGAGGAATTCTGGGAGTTGAAGTCCACAAGTCTTAAAGTTGCCAAGGTTGCAGACCCCTGATTTAAAGAGTCAAGCTGAGCTCCATATTTCCAACAAGGGTACCAGGGAAACTGTGAGTTCTAGTCTCTAGTCTAGTCTTGGGTATGGAAGCCATCTGAATGACCTTCAGCCAATCCCAAAATCCCTAGAAAACTGCATGGACTTGTCATGTAGGCTATTAGGATTTGATGGACCACAGAGTACCAAGTAACAAGATCAGGTCTTCAAACCACTGATTTGTTGGATTGACAAAACTTTCCAACGTTGAAAGGTTGGTCTCTCTCTCTGCAGTAAGAAGTCTCTGAGAAGGCCTTCCCACTGTTGAGCTGTCCATTTCCAAGGAATCTGTGCTCATTGGGATGACAGCATTATGGCAATCAAGACGGAGAAAGCCATCCTACAGTAGTGCAGCTGCTTAGGATTTAAAGCTATAATCTGGGCAACTGCAGGAATTCTGGGACTTGAAGTCCATAAGTCTTAAAGTTGCCAAGGTTGGAGACCCATGGTCTGGAGGATACCTGACTGTTAAAAGGTTCATGTAAAGAGATGTTCACATCACAGCCATGGGGGAAAGCCACCTCTTAAATGACAAGTTTACAACTTGGCAGTGAAACCACCGACTGCTCTTATGACACCGATTCAATCCCAGCCATGGAGATTATATTCTTTCTGTCTTAATATTTTATCAATATGTTCACTGGAAAAGGTAGATTAAAAAAAAGGAAATTCAACAATTAAAGTGTGGATTCAATTGCTGTAAGGCGATGTTTCTCAACCTCAGCAAATTTAGGATGTATGGATTTCAACTCCCCAAATTCTCTAACCAGCACGAGGAATTCTGGGCATTGTTTCTTTGTGGGCTCAAGAGTGACCAATTTAGAAAACTAAAATTAAGAATGAATATTTTATATATTTTGCATCTCTGGGAAATGAAGTCTTTGCCCCTTAAAGTTGCTGTCGCTGAGAAACGCTAAGATGTGACAATAGTCACTGATTTTTTTTTTTAAAAAGAATTTGACAAATTAGGAAAGACTTATTAATGTCCATAGGCCATGACTGTAAAATTAAATATTCAGGCAGAGAGTGAAAAGTTCTCTGATCTGATATTGTATGGCATTTTGCTTTCTTGCCAAGCTGCAAGATTTTAAGCACAGCCCTCTCAATTCCTGACAAATAAATGGGGAAGAAATGGAGGGAGTTTTTTCCTGGGCTTCAAGATCACTGCAGATGGGGACTGCAGCCAAGAAATTAAAAGACCCTTGCTCCTGGGGAGGAAAGCCATGGCAAAGCTAGACAGCATGCTAAAAAGCAGAGACATCACCCTGCCAACAAAAGTGTGTGTAGTCAAGGCTATAGTTTTCCCAGTTGCAATGGATGGCTGTGAAAATTGGACCATAAGGAAGGCTGAGCTCCAAAGAAGTGAGGCCATTGAACTCTGGTGCTGGAGAAGACTCCTGCGAGTTCCTTGGACTGCAAAGCCATCAAACCGGTCAGTCCTAGAGGAGATCAACCCTGACTGCTCTTTAGGAGGCCAGATCCTGAAGATGAAACTCAAATCCTTTGGCCACCTAAGGAGAAGGAAGGACTCACTGGAGAAGAGCCTAGTGCTGGGAAGGATTGAGAGCAAAATAAGAAAGGGATGGCAGAGAACGAGGTGGCTGGATGGAGTCACTGAAGCAGTAGGTGTGAGCTTAAATGGTCTCCGGGGGATGGTAGGGGACAGGAAGGCCTGGAGGAACGTTGGATGCGACTTTGCAACTAACAACAACAACAAAGGAAAATGTTCAACTTAGTTCAATGGGGGATTTACTGATATCAGTAGGTTATAATAACTGCAGCCTGAAAAAACCCAATAGTCTCTTTTCACAGGTTTCCAGATTCAGTTTGGGGAATATATTTCCTGCCGTAGTTTCCTTCTGCACTTTACATTCAAGTTGCTTCATTGATCAGAGGAATTTGGCAAAACTGTCACTCCTAGGATATGTCAAGGCCCACATTTTTCAAGTCCAAACTTCATGACCCCACAAAAAGCAAACATGACTTGTTATTTCTCAATTATGTGTCTTCAGCTGTACTGGAGTAATATCCAAATATGCACACACACACACACACACAGAGTGAGAGAGGGAAGGAGGGAGAGGGAGGGAGGAAGGGAGAAAAGAACAATATGTTATTCTCAGATCCTTAAGAAAGGCAGCTTTTAAATAGCTAGCCATTATAGGAAACAAAATCTTGAGTTCTTTTTATCTGCTCCACAGGGCTTTTCTCTTTGATTCAATAATTCTGTTTTGGCCCCAAATCCGTTTAACTCAACAACCTGCAAAATAAGCTCTTTGCATTATACAGAGCGCTTACGCATTTCTGAGGAAAATTCACGCAGGGCATTATTTAAGATGCATCTTCTATGTACTGAAGATGCATCTTAAATTGCATCTTAATTATAGATTAAGATATGAGTTAACTTATTTCTCTCTTAAAGTCGTATAGCAAAGCTAACTTGTAGAAGATACTCTATTATGAGAAAAAAAAATGTCTTCATAAACGCAAAACTTCCCGTTAAAAATACTAAACGTTGCTTGAAAAACATGAACACTTTTTTCAAATTGAACCCAGCTTCCTCAACTGGTAGAAACTGGTCAAGCTGCAGCTTCTCCTATTTTTTACTGAGAAAGTCAAATAAAGAGTGAGAAAACCGAAGCTTTGTTTTGCAATAGCACAAACAGCATACGCTCTCTGTTCCTCCTGTAATTAAGACTGTAGTCCGAAGCCAATTCTGCAAAATTTACGAACAAGTTGCTACAAGCTCAGCCTATAAAATGTTTCCACTGCATAAATAGTTGGGAGTCTGCAGTTCTCACGAGAGACACGGGCCGTCCCCCAAGCAGAGACTATTGTAAGCCACTAAAGCTAAAATAAAAATAGCTTTTCTTTCTCAAAGGAGGGAGTCGACGCAATCTGTTAAATTTGACAACCACGGCCCTAGAGAAGTTAAGAGTATTTACTTACATAATACGTCGAATTTAGAGGCCACCCAATTCCAGATGACTTATATAAAAAGAGGAGAGGACAGAAAAAACAAACAAAACAAAATTGAAAGAACATCGTGGCTATTTAAAACATTATTTACAAGTAAAAGGCACTTTCAAAAGCAAGGAAGCTAACACAAGCTCCCCACCTCTCTGACTCAAAATAAACAACGACTGGAATATTCACTGACTCGGTTCCTGTATCAGGCTAAGACATAATAATCGTGCTTTAATTTGCTTTTGGTTTAGCATATGCTATTAACTATCTATTGTCTTTGGTAAGCTATAATTTATAACTGAAGATATCGCATAAACTCAGCTGTAATTTAATAAGCCACAAATATGTAAGCCATGGGAACCAGCAGCTCACTGCTTGTTTTATGTACAATGTTTCTTTTATAAAAATTCCTAGTAGGTTCTTTCATTCAAGCTATTTCTGAGAATCCTTATAATGCGTTTTATATACATAGTTACACAGTTATCTTGTTTAAACAAGTTGTTTCTGAATGAGGCTAACGTACTTTTCATGCTTTTTGGATGACAACCCGTGTCATGGTACAGGGGGTCCTCGACTTATGGCCACGATTTTTGTTGTTAAGTGAGACGTTTGTTAAGTGAGGTTTTGCCACGTTTTACGAATTTTCTTGCCACGGTTGTTAACTGAACCACCGCAGCTGCTAAACTAGTAACATGGTTGTAAAGCTAATCTGGCTTCCCCATCGACTCTGCTTGCCAGAAGGTCGCAAAAATTGATCACGTGACCGTTGGGACACAGTCAGCCGTCGTAAGTATGAACCAGTTGCCAAGCGTCTGAATTCTGATCCCGTGATCAGAGAGAAGCTGCCATGGCCGTTCGGTGAGAAAAATGATTACAAGTCACTTTTTTTCAGTGCCGTTATAACTCTGAACGGTCACTAAACGGATTGTTGCAAGCCGAGGACTACCTGTAGATACCCTCCTATCTACTATAAATAGATATAAATATATAACTGAAAGTAACTACAAATATGTATTCTTGTGTTCTTTTTCACTCTTCATAATGATTTTACTTCTGTTCTGCTTTCCTTTTTATTGCTGTAAGCAACCTAAAGTTGCCCCAGAGAGATAGGTGGCAATTAAAATAAAATAAAATAAAATAAAATAAAATAAAATAAAATAAAATAAAATAAAATAAAATAAAATAAAATAAAATAAAATAATAAAATAAAATAAAATAATAAAATGATAAGATAAGATAAGATAAGATAAAATAAAATAATAAAATAAAATAAATAAAATAATAAAATAAAATAAAATAATAAAATAAAATAAAATAAATAAAATAAAATAAAATAAAATAAATAAAATAAAAAAATAAAATGAAATGATAAAACAAATAAAATAATAAAATAAACTAAAACAAATAAAATAAAATAATAAAGTATGATAATAAAATAAGATAAAATAAGATAAGATAAAATAAGATAAAATAAAATAATAAAATAAAAATAAAATAAAATAAAATAAGTCAGTGTAAGTATCGGCAAAGCACCAGAGGGCAAGACAAGAAGATCATAAAGGGCACTTTCCATCTGAAACTAAGAAGAAATTCCCTGCCGCTGATAACGGTTGGTCAGTGGAACTGCTTGCCTCCAGAAGTTGTAGGTGCTCCATCCCTGGAGGTTTTCAAGAGGAGATTGGACAGCCATTTGTCCGAAATTGGTATACAGGGTGGGCTTCCTGCTTGACCAAAGGGCTGGACTAGAAGACCTCCAACATCCCTCCCAATCCTTGGTGGCGCAGCAGACTAAAGTGCTGTTAACTAGCACCCGCTGCCTGCAATTACTGCGAGTTCGAATCTCACCAGGCTCAAGGTTGACTCAGCCTTCCATCCTTTCTAAGGTAGGTAAATTGAGGACCCGGATTGTGGGGGCAATAAGCTGACTTTGTATAAAAAAGAACACCGCTGGGGGGGGGGGGGCGAAAGCCCTACTAAGCAGGTATATACAAAAGTATGAAGGCTATTGCTTAACGCATTGTAAGCCGCCCTGAGTCTCAAGAGAAAAGCAGCATATAAATCCAACCAATAAATAGATAAATCCAGTTTTTCTATGTTCTAGTATCTGCATGCTCTGTAGAGCTGGCAAGCGCTTTTGCTAAAAGTAGCTTACATTAAATACTTATGCAAATCCTTAACTGATATTTTAGGAGCTCAAAAGATTTCAAGAAAAAAGCTGCCCAGTTGCCTAAATAGTGCGGGCACGCCTAATTGTTGTTTTCTGTATAGCTGAATCACACTGCTGAACGACCGAAAACCCCCCACTGAAGGCTTCAATTCAGTATTGCTTTCTGAAAGTATAATCCTACTCAACTCTACAGCTTGCATAAATACAATGTGAGCATTGTGAATATTCTCTTCCAAGGCTGAGGTGCCGTTTCTGGCTCTCTCACCGGCTGATTTGAGAACATGGTTAAAGAATCTGAAACATCCTTCTGGAATATGTCACATATTTTCAGTGTGCGCTTAGAACCTGGCTTCTAACGTGATTTCCTGTATTGACATAATGTTGACACATAGCTACAATTGGACGCAATTTATAGTCATCAGAATTTAAATAATCAGAAACCCTCTGAGACAGGCTGAACAGCCTGCTTTCAATCATTGTAACATTTTCATCTGTCCTCTGAAATTGCCATTATTAACAATATCTCCATACAGTAAGTAGACTGTGGCTCTCTGAGCTTCTCTTATGCTAACCTAGGAAGCAACCGAGAAAACAAACCAATGACAATTGCACAAATCAATGCCAAATTTTCATTCAAAACACACGACGACAAAGCACAATTTTATCTTACTGCCGTCACATTACGCAAAGATCCATTTCTCTGGAGAAGGCTGATGCTGGGAAAGATGGAAGGAAAGAGAATAAGAGGATGACCCGTAGCAAGGGGCACCCTTGGAAGATCTAAAGGACCAACCTGGGGACAGAACATCGTGGAGAAAATATATATTCCATCCTTCCAAGGTCGGTGAAATGAGGACCCAGATTGTTGGGGGCAACATGCTAACTCTGTAAACCGCTTAGAGAGGGCTGTAAAGACACTGTAAAGTGATATATATGTCTAAATGCTATTACTGTATCTATGGAGTCATCAAAAGCTGACGTTAACTTGACGACACATAATTTATTTAATTTACATCCCACCTTTATTATTTTTACAAATAACTTAAGGCAGGGAACGTATCCAACACACCTTCCTCTTCCTATTTTCCCCACAATAACCACTCTGTAAGGTGGGTTGGGCTGAGAGAGAGGGACTGGTCCAAAGTCACCCAGCGGCGTGACTTTTAACGGCTGTAAGGCATCACTCATGTTCTCCCGCTTTCTAGCCTGATGCCTTTGCTGCTAGACCAAACTAGCTCTTATCAAATCTTTAGAAAAATAGTGAGGGAATCTTAAAAGTGATATAAACTCACCTTTGTATGAACTTAATTGTAAATCCTTAAACAAATATATGCCTCAATGCTATAACGCACCAGGTCAACAGCATTTCTGTTCCTCTATCACTCAAGTCTGTTGTCATAATTTTGACATTTCTATCATTCACGTCAACATGATACATTACTTCCCTGCAGCATCAAGCCCATAGATCCATATCGATTTATATCAGTCTATATGCACCTGTATCTGAGCTACAATTCCTTTCATTCCTAGCTATAAGGAATGGCCAATGGCCATGCTTGCTGGAGTTGACACAGATGTTGTAATCTACAAATATTTGAAGAATGCCAGATAGAGAATGCTGAACTACAGCATGTATGTCACACTCCATCCGCCTGATTAGTAAGGTGATTATTACCGCTACTGATAAGATACCATTATGCTCGTTAAAATTATTCCAATGAGATTTTTACCATAGTAAAAGCATTGCTAACAAAAAGCCTCTGCAGTCCTGTTCTGACCATTAAGGGAAAAGTCCTATAAATTGCTAATTTAGATATTGGAGCCAATTAAAATACTCCAAAAGGACATGCAAGGGCCTGAGTTTGCCAAGAGTCGTTATCGGCCAGGTACTCTTGAAATCAGAGAATAGAACAGAAAAAAAGCAAAAAAAGTTATAAAAATTATCCTAGATTTTAACACAGACTGCTTAAACTGCTTGTTTTTGGTCTCATTTAAAATATATTTCTATTTAGTTTTTTTATTGCTTTAAAATTTACTTTACTTTACTGCAAGTTCAAACCTCACCAGGCCCAAGGTTGACTCAGCCTTCCATCCTTCCAAGGTAGGTAAAATGAGGACCCGGATTGTGGGGGCAATAAGCTGACTTTGTATAAAAAAGAACATCGCTTAGGGGGGCCCCGAAAGCCCTACTAAGCAGGTATATACAAAAGTATGAAGGCTGTTGCTTAACGTATTGTAAGCCGCCCTGAGTCTCCGGAGAAGGGCGGCATATATAATTCGAACCAATAAATAAATATTTTTTGAATTGTAAGCCAGCCAGTGTCATTGACTGAGATGGATGGCTATACAAACTGAATTAACGCACACACACCTTGAACATTAAGACTGCTCTAGAGATGTGCCTTTCAATTCCAGTAGCTTGAAGATGTGAGGACTTCAACTCCCAACATTCTCTAAATCAGCATGTTTAAAGGCGCTATTATTCTATATTCAATGGAACAGAAGTTGCCTACAGAAGTTGTGGGAACTTCATCCCTGGAAGCTTCCAAGAGACTGGACTGCCATCTGTCAGAAATGGTGTAGGGGTCTCCTGCTTGGGCAGGGGGTTGGACTAGATGACCTCCAAGGCCCCTTCCAACGCTGTTATTCTATATTCAATGGAATATAGAAGTTGCCTTCAGAAGTCGTGGGAGCTTCGTCCCTGGAGGCTTTCAAAGAAGAGGCTGTCAGAAATGATGCAGGGCCGTGATGGCGAACCTATGGCATGCATGCCACCGGTGGCACACGGAGCCGTATCAGTGGGCACTCGAGCTCAGCTCCACCAGCTGATTTTTGGGCCTTCCAGGTCCACTGGAAGTTGGCAAACGGGCCATTTCCGGCCTCTGAGGGATGGGGAAGGCCGTTTTCACCCTCCCCAGGGTCCTAGAAAGGCTCTGGAGCCTGGGGAGGGCAAAGTAATGGGCCTACCGGGCCCATTGTGTGCCAAATGTGGGGGGAGCATGGAGGGTCGCATATGGGTGTGGGCACGCGCTCTTGGGTGTGGGCACCACCCTACACTCCCCCGACTTTTGGCACGCAATGGCAAACAGGTTAGCCATCCCTGGTGTAGGGGGGGGGGGTCTCCTGCTTGGGCGGGGAAGGGTTGGACTAGATGACCTCCAAGGTCCCATCCAACCCTTGTTCCTGTTATAAAGCAGGCTGGGGAATTCTGGGAATTTTTGGAAGTCCACAAAGCTGCCCAAGTTGGGCACCCCTGGCAAAGGCTCCTTGTTTTATTATATCAAGATCGAATCCCACATCCTTATTTTTTTTATTTGTTTTATTTATTACACTGCCCTACTTTTGTCCAGGAGATCCAGGGGGGGGGAGGGGAGCTTAGGGGCGACCCCTCCCCCCCTTTTGTTCACACAAAACCCCCTTTTATGGCAGAACAGGCGCCTCCAGCCCCCCCTTCCACATGGCCTTGTGACGTCACTTGCTTGTGACGTCATTACGCCGAAGTGGGAGGGGCCAGGCGGGGCCTAACTAACCGACCTCTCCAAAGCGACCCCCACCCCTTTTTCCCTCAGCCACCCACCCACCCCTCAGGCCCCCAAAGGGGCGTGGCCGGGGGCGGGTCACTCACCTGCCGCTGCCCTTTCGGCCCGGGCCCCTCCCCCACCACCCGGCCACGGCTGAGGAAACCGACGCGCCGCCGCCGCCACAGCTGGAGTCGCGAAGGAGCCGCGCGGGCGCTGGCGCGCATGCGCGCTCGACGTCACCGCGGGATGCTCCACCCCTTTTCACCTTTCAGCCCTGCCTCCTCCCTTGCCCAGCTCTCTCTCTACCCGAGCAACCAATCGCAGCTCGGCTCACATCAGAGGCGGACGGCGCCTGCGCAGAACAATCCCCCCCCACTCCCTCAGTTACTTCTCGCGCGTCTCTTTCTGCCTTGACACGTCAAAGCTTTTCGGGTCATCTTTGCGCGTGCAGGAATGAGGGGGCGGGGTGGGCGGCGGCGGGCGGGGCTGGTGACGTAGGCATTACGCCCCGTTGGAGGGACGTTCCTTGAGATCCCACCCTCGGGACCCTTTTGGACCAATGAGGAGACCGGAATTCTTTGCCCGGGGACTCGGATTGAAGCGGAGGAGCTGCCAGTCTGATGTGGCCTTTTGAGGGAATAGAGAGATGGAGATCGAAAGATAAATGATAACGACTAGAACAGAACAGAACAGAACAGGAAATAATTAGATTAGAATAGAAAATAAGAGAATAGGATAGAATATGAAATAATTAGAATAGGACAGAATAGGACAGAATATGAAATAATTAATAGAATAGAATATGAAATAATTAGAATAGAATAGAATAGAATATGAAATGATTAATAGAATAGAATATGAAATAATTAGAATAGAATAGAATAGGACAGAATATGAAATAATTAGAATAGAATAGAATAGAATAGAATAGAATAGAATAGAATAGAATAGAATAGAATAGAATATGAAATAATTAATAGAATAGAATAGAATAGAATAGAATAGAATATGAAATGATTATAGAATAGAATATGAAATAATTAGAATAGAATAGAATAGGACAGAATATGAAATAATTAGAATAGAATAGAATAGAATAGAATAGAATAGAATAGAATAGAATAGAATAGAATAGAATAGAATAGGACAGAATATGAAATAATTAGAATAGAATAGAAAATAATAGAAATATGAAATATTTAGAGAAGAATAGAATATGAAACGATTACAATAGAATACAAAATAATAGAATAGAATATGAAATAATTGGAATAGAATATGAAATAATTAGAGTGAATAGAAAAGAATAGAAAAGAAAATAATAGAACAGAATAGGACAGAATATGAAATACTTAATAGAATAGAATAGAACAGAATATGAAATAATTAGAATAGAATAGAAAATATTAGAATATGAAATAAATAGAATAGAAAGAATAGAATATGAAACAATTAGAATAGAAAACAATAGAACAGAATATGAAATAATAGATTAGAATATGAAATAATTAGAACAGAAAATCATAAAACAGAGTAGAGCAGAGCAGAATAGACCAGAATATTTAGAATAATGAATAAGTGAGATTTGTAAGAACTAAAAATATATCCGTAAGATGTTAATATAGAATTAGCTCAACCTTTCACATATTATTAAATGTTGATCTCGACTGGAGGTGTCCAGCCTTGGCAACCTTTGCCGACTGGAGAATTCTGGGCGTTGAAGTCTAACCGGTCCTAAATTTGCCACAGTTGTTCAGTCCTGATCTAGACAATCTCAATCAAAACCTGTTTTGATACAACGTTATTTCAATACAATGATACTGTGTTTATAAAATACATTTAGATTGTTACTATTTTATTAGCTGCCTTAGAATGTTAAAAGTAGACAAGGAAAAAGTGGATGTTCTCCCAATATTAAATTACAGTTTTAGATATTAATGTTGGAAGCGTTTTCATTATTTGACTTTTCTTCAAAAATAAATAAATAAGAGTATATACTGAAAGCACGAAGGAAGAACAAACATTGAAGTATTTGTTTTACAATAAAAGTTTACAAAAGAGGTGTTAAGCTAAGTTACTTATTATTAAAATTGTTGTCATATTGTTGCATTGTGTTTGTTTTTTTGAATAGCTGCCCAGAGTCACCTTACAGAGGAAGTAAGTTGCATAAAAAAAATAAATGAGGATGCATGTGTTTTGGTACGCTTTTAGAAAAAATAATGAACAAAACAAATTTAGAAGTTTTGAAATACTGAAAAATAAACTGCAGAAAAATGGGGAAGATAAACAGGAAAACGGAGAAGCTGTGGAGTACATAATAAAAACTATTTATTGAATGTGTATGCCACCTAAAACTCAATGATTCTGAATGCCTCACAATAAAAACAATTACAATAAAGCACACAAAATAATAATAAAAAATCAGTCACCAACAAAAAGAAAACAGCATTTTTAAATTCTGCCATCCCCCCTCTGTTGGGCTTTGAATTTGAGTGTGTGTTCTGATTGGTTGTCAGGCTCCCATGGAGCCATGCGGGGGTAACTCTGTAGTCTGTCCCGAGTCCCCAAGCTTGGTTAACTTTTGCTGGGTGATGATGTAATGAAAAGGGTTTGGGCAATTCCTACTATGGCTCTGCCTGAAGGAGGTAAATCTTTGTTCTGTAGAATAGACTGGCCCAGGCCTTAAATGGCCCATTGACAAAGATGTGGGGCTGAATTTCTGCCTCCCTTTTAGGGAAAATATTCTTTCTTTTTAATATTTCCTAAAATATCTCATTTTCCTAGGAGAGGAGTGGATGCTCACTTCCTACACTAGCCTGAAGCTCAACATAAAAAAAAAATGACCCTCACCTAGAATGAAGGAGTCCAGCCTGGGACAGTATGTTCTTTGGCACGAAAAAGGCTTTTCTTTCAACTGTTCTCTCTTGGCTTAGAAAAGACAGTTGTCATTTCAGTTTGCTGACTTTCCTGTCACAATTCCAGTTAATCACCACACCAGCAGACAATATGAGAATTTGAGCCCCGTGATCCAAGGACAGAAAATCCAGGTTACCCAGACACTTAACGTAGCTGTAATGTAGCTTAAATGTAGAGGAGATGAAAAGGACACCAGAGAAAGAGTACCATGTTTTTCCTGGGAACACATCAGTGTCTTTTTAAAGAACAGGAAGCCGTGTTTACTAGGTTTAAAATAATGTTCTTTTTAAAGAAAACAAAAGCCACGATTCTCTTCCTTTGGGCCCATTGAGATGGTGAGATTGTGTTGTCCACTGGTTATAATAAAGTTTTCCTCCACCCGCAATTGAATTTAACTCCCAGTGACTGCAACGGTGTTCCTCAACTTTGGCAAATTTCAGATTTGCGGACTCCAGTTCCCAGAATTTCCCAGCCAGCCTTGAAATTGGAACTGGAGTCCGTACATTTTACAGTAGATAGGAAGGAAAGGAGGAAGAGAGAGGAAGAAGGGAGGGAGGCAGGAAGAAAAAAGGGAGGGAGGAAGTGAGGAAGGAGAATGGTGGGAGGCAGGGAGGGAGGGAAGGAAGAAGAAGAAAGAGGGAGGGAGGAAAGAGGAAGGAAGGGAAGGAAGGAAGGAAGAAAGAGGGAGGAAGGAGAAAGGAGGGAGGCTGGGAGGGAGGGAAGGAAGGAAGGAGAAGAAAGAGGGAGGGAGGAGAAAGAGGGAGCGAGGGAGAAGAAAGAGGGAGGGAGGAAAGAGGAAGAAAGGAGGCAAGGAAGGAAGAAAGGGAGGGAGGGAAGAAGGCAGGGAGGAGAATGGAGGGAGGCAGGTTGGGAGAAGGAAGGGAAGGAAGTGAGGAAGAAGAAGAAGGGGAGGAAAGAGGAAGGAAGAAAAGAGAAGAAAGAGGAAGGAAGGGGGAAAGAAGGAAGGAAGGTTTTTGATGTTCACTTCCCATCTTCCCATAAGGAAACTCAATTGGGAAACTGTCCAGAAGTCGTCCTACTGATTTTTTTGACCAATCATGGTCTTTCTGTTTCTTCTGTTTAGGTAAAGAAATATATCCCTGAAACAATGATCCAACAGATCATGGCTTGTCCACAGCAGTGAGTTTCACATTATGTTGCTACTGGTATGCGCCAGTGGTGGGTTTCAAAATTTTTTACCACCGGTTCTGTGGGTATGGCTTGGTGGGTGTGGCTTGGTGGGCAGGGCAGGGGAAGGATACTGTAAAATCTCCATTCCGTCCCCAATCCAGGGGAAGGATACTGCAAAATCCCCATTTCCTCCCGATCAGCTGGGACCCGGGAGGCAGAGAATAGATGGGGGCGGGGCCAGTCAGAATTTTTACTACCGGTTCTCCGAACTACTCAAAATTTTCGCTACCGGTTTGGGTGAATCGGTCTGAACCGGTTGAATACTTTAGATGTCCAGTAGTATATGATAACTGTTTGTAAGTTTGAGTGCGTCCACTCTTTTCTCTACCTCAAGGAGCTATTTACTTGAGCCATCTGCACACAACCACGTAGTCATTTATTTCTCGTCATGCTTCTGTGTCCTTGGTAGGACCTACAACTTTTGCTGCTATCTTTGTTTGTTGACCATTAATCGGTAACCGATTAGATCTTTTTACTGCCAGTTGAATCACCGAGTTGTGTTTTCTCCTCAATGGCTGCCGAGTTTTGATTATCTGATCCTTTTCTTGCTTTCACTTACAGGGTCATAAAAAGGGAGTCACTTCTTTGAAGGCATTAAAACATGAGTGTTTAATCTTTGGCCAGCTATCCATTAGGAAGGGATTTGCCTCTACATTCTTTTGAAGTTTATTTTCTTTTTTCCAACTTCCTTGCAAGTTCCTAGTTGTAATTAGCTTCCCTTTCAAATCCGGGACCAGATATGACTCTGCTTAACCTTTTTGAACTTTTAAGTCAAAGCCTTTCCTTTATCCGAGGGGCTTCCACAGTGAGGAGGGGGTCCATCTGTTTTCCAAAGCACCTGAAGGCCAGACAAGGAATAATGGATGGAAACTGAACAAGGAGAGAGTCAACCTGGAAATAAGGATAATTTTTTTTGACAGTGAGAACAATCAACCGATGGAACAGAAGCTGCCTTCAGAAGTTGTGGGAGCTTCATCCCTGGAGGCTTTTAAGAAGAGACTGGACTGCCTCTATCAGAAATAGTGTAGGGTCTCCTTCTTGGGCTGGGGGATTGGACTAGATGACCCACAAGGTCCCAAGTTGTTCCACGGATTCATTGTTCTAACAGTCGGAAAGTTTCTCCTTAGTTCTAAGTTGCTTCTCTCCTGGATTAGTTGCCACCCATCGCTTCTTGTCCTGTCCTCACCCATAAAAAAAATGTGGATTTCACCACGGATCTTGCCCTTCTTGTTTCAGAAGGCAGATGTTCAGAAACAAAGCAGGAGTCACTGAGGACAGGAGAGGGATGATCACTGCATCCTTTTGACCTCTTCTGACCGCTGTCTCCCAGGACAATCAGACAGGCTGGCATTACAAACACAAATGTGACTTCCCATGACGCAGATGAAGCGAGGCAGGTGCGCGACCCACCCCTCTTTTGAGAGGCTGGGCCTGTGGCATTCAGACTGGGTTTCGTTCGTGGACAGTTAGCATTTGAGAACCTGGGAGATGGCCAAAAAGGTTTGGAGCCCTGTGTGGTGCATTCCATTCCTTTCAAGATTTCTTGGACACGCAACGGTCCTGGCCCTTTTTCAACCACGTTGCTCTGGATCTCTTCTTGCAATTCAGTCTGCTTTGTTTTATTTTTTTTCTCTTCCTCTCCCCAAAACTGAACA
The DNA here is from genome assembly GCA_038048745.1 of Coluber constrictor foxii. Taxonomy (NCBI): domain Eukaryota; kingdom Metazoa; phylum Chordata; class Lepidosauria; order Squamata; family Colubridae; genus Coluber; species Coluber constrictor. The sequence continues at coordinate 38,339,935 of CM075967.1, forward strand.
CTGCATTCAGTTTTGGTCGCCACAATGTAAAAAAGATGTGGAGTCTCTAAAAAGAGTGCAGAGAAGAGCAACCAAGAGGATTAGGGGACTGGAGGCTAAAACCTATGAAGAACTGTATGTCTAGTTAAATGAAAAGAAGGACCAGGGGAGACAAGCCTTCGGGATAATTTTGCAAAAAGAACAACCAAGAGCAGAAGAGCAAATACATCCCCCCTCCCTTCAGGCATGGTGCAGTTGCTTTACTCATCTCTTATTTTGCACTGGATTGTGTTGTACCAAGACATTTTAGGAACATCTCAGGATTTTTACAAGTACAAACCAGGAAATTAATAGATAAGGCCATTTCTCATCTGAGACATATTGCTGTTCTAACATAGGTTCTATGTTTAGTTTAATGAAAAGAAGGACTAGCAGTCTTCCAATATCTCAGGGGTTGCCACAAAGAAGAGGGAGTCAAGCTATTCTCCAAAGCACCCGAGGGCAGGACAAGAAGCAATGGGTGGAAACTCATCAAGGAGAGAAGCAACTTAGAACTAAGGAGAAATTTCCTGACAGTGAGAACTATTAACCAGGGGAATGACTTGACTCCAGAAGTTGTGGATGCTCTTATCCATTGGAAGTTTTTAAGAAGAGCTTCAATTTTCTCCACAATTGTTTTTATTGGGTATAGTTAAGGACTTTTCATCGAGTGAAACAAGACTGATGTTATATATGATTACTGCAGCTAGGTTATTGATTGGACAATATTGGAAAAAAAGATATCTTACCTACTATTGAAGAATGGACTTCGAAGATGGCTAGTTTTGCAGAAATGACAAAGATATCAGCTTATATAAAAGATAGGACCCCAAGAAACTTTTGTTTGGGAATGGACGAAATGGATAGATTATGTGCAGAATAAATACCAAACAAAGAAGTATCAGTTAGCATTTAGCTGAAAAATGTTATGTTATGTGGTACTGAATAATTGGGGGAAATGGGGATAGATATATCAAACAAAGAAGTATCAGTTAGTATTTAGTTGAATGAGGTCACATTGTGTTGACAGTTAAAGTAACTGGAGGTAACTAAGATTTGGATCAAATTGAGACTGATATATTGATCTAGAACGTTATGTAGAATATGTTATCTAGGAAATAGTTTAAATGGGGGGATGAGTAATTGGGGAAAATTATGTTTTGGATTTTATCTTGTAATAAGGGGGATTGATATATGCAGATAATGATTACTTGGATGTTATTTAGAAAATTTTTTATTACTGATAGGGGGTAGATTAGATGTGGGAAATGTTTGATATGATACCTTATTTGGATTTCACCTTTTCAATATCTGTAGATTGTATAAGAACAATAATTTTTTGTAAGGGAAGCCAAGGGGGGGGGGGGGGGGGGTTGGGAGGGGGGGGAAATTGGGGGGGAATGGAAAACTTGTATTTGTAAAACTTTTTTAATAAAAAAAAAAGAAGAGATTGGACAACTATTTGAAATAGTATAGGGTCTCCTTCTTGAGTAGGGTCCCTTCTGCTATCCTTCCTTCCTTCCTTCCTTCCTTCCTTCCTTCCTTCCTTCCTTCCTTCCTTCCTTCCTTCCTTCCTTCCTTTCTCCCTCCCTCCCTCCCTCCCTCCCTCCCTTTCCCCTCCCTCTTTTCTTTTTTCCTTCCTTCCCTTTCTCCTTTCTACTTCCTCCCTCCCTCCTGCTTTTCTCCTTCTTTGCTTTCTCCCCTTTCTCCTTCCTTCCTTCCCTCCCTCCCTCTTCTTTCTTTGCTCCTTTCCCTTTCTCCTTCCTTCCTTTCTTTTCCTCCCTCCTTTTTCCTTCCTTCCTTCCCTTCTTCCTCCCTTTCTTTCTTTTTCTTTCTCTGTTTCTCTCTTTCTTTTTTCTTTCTTTTTCTTTCTCTTTCTTTTCCTTCCTTCCTTCCTCCCCCTCTCCTCCCTCCCTCCCTCCCTCCCTCCCTCCAGCTGGAGGTTTTTAAGAAGAGACTGGGCAGCCATTTGTCAGGTTCTCCTGTTTGAGCAGCGGGCCAGACTAGAAGACCTCCAAGGTCCCTTCCAACTGTGTTATTCTTTGCCCAAACAATTCTGGTTTCATCTGCAGTCTCTTGATTTTCTTTCTCTGTGGTATTGTTTTCGTTTGGGCTTTTATGATCTCTTTTATTTAGAGTTTCCCAAGTGTCTTGACATGGTTTTTCCCTGTCAGATTTTCGTCCATGGAATCTCTCTTCCTTTTTCAACAAAGGAACTAATATTATAAATGATATAATAAATGAACTAATATTATTTCAAGACAGCTGATTTCAACATCAGCTGTCTTGAAATAATATTAGTTCATTTATCTGTGTTTCCTCCCTGGTTTACAGGAGGGCCGACTTGCACGGAATTTTTGTGAAATACTGCAACCTGGTGGCACAATAAAATATTGCAGACTCAGTGGGTGAAAAGAGGACGATAATGAAATCTATAGTATATATTATCTGTTGGTGACTCAATAATCTACAGCAGTCCCAATATGTAAAAATTACATAACTGTGAATTGTAACTTTCCATGCTGTTTTCCCCATTGCCTTTGCTTGTTGGAAGCCGCTGGACACCCAAAGCATCAAAGAACCATCGATGGCATATTTATTTGTATAGTACTGACTTGCCTCAAGGGATGGCTGAAAACACGTGTAACTGGATTGCAACTATTTATGGCTCTGGGTCTATAACTGACATGGCTTTGACTTCTCCAGACCTATATTTCATTGAAGAAGGGGGCCTTCCTTCTTCATCTCTTTGGAAATACTAGGATAGCGTTCAGAAAGCTACTTTCATCTGAAGTTCTACCTGACTCCATACTTGTCTTCTCGCTTCCTCCCCCTGCAAGTATTTCAGGAGTTGGCTTTGAACTCTGAGGAACATCATCACAAAACTGAAAAAGTTGGAAGGATGGTACCAAATTCATAGAAGGCTGAGTGGTTTCTACTCCTGAAGACCCTTTGAGGGCAACGGGGAAGATGAAGCTAGAATGGCCCTTCGGTGCAAGACATTTCAAATAGATTGTGAAGAACATGGCAGAATTTCTATTGGGTAGCAGGAGGTTGTACTTAAAAACGACCAGGGTCTTAGCAGGTGGTGGTATCCCTGCATGGATATTTTTTTTTGAAGAGTAACTATTATTTTGGGGGTGTTTTCGGTGTTATCAATCTATTTTTAGAAGTTGGAAATTTTTGGGGGGGAGCTGGTTTTTTCTTGGGAGACGTTGGCCATAATTTCTTGGTAGTTGGTTGTGGTGGCGTTGGGACACTTGCTTTTGGTGTTTTCTTAGATGGAGATGGCTTCTTTGAGGTGGGAGGTGACGCTTTCTTCAGAGTTGTTGGCTTCACTTTCTTCAGAGTTGTTGGCTTTGCTTTCTTCAAGGTTGTTGTTGGCACTTTCTTCAGAGTTGTTGTTGGGACTTTCTTCAGAGTTGTTGTTGGGACTTTCTTCAGCATTGCTGTTGGGACTTTACTTGGAGCTGCTGATGACGTTTTCTTGAGAACTGTTGTTGGCACTTTTTTGGGAACTGCTGGAGGATTTTTCTTGGGAGCTCCTGGTGGCCTTTTCTTGGGAGCTCCTGGTGGTCCTTTCTTGGGAGCTCCTGGTGGCCTTTTCTTGGGAGCTCCTGGTGGTCCTTTCTTGGGAGCTCCTGGTTGTCCTTTTTTGGGAGCTCTTAGTCGTCCTTTCTTGGGAGCTCCTGGTGGGCCTTTCTTGGGAGTTGCTGGTGGCAATGAAACATTTGAAATTGCTTGCTTTATTTCTGAAGTTGTCCATGTTATTTGAAAGCTTGTGTCAATATTATTCTTTGGAGACTGCTTGGACAAAGATGGACCATGAAATTTCATTGGATTGACCAACTTCATGGCCAGATAACCCTAGTAAAGAAAGTTAGAAGATGGAGGAAACCAGTGAAAACTGAACTGTATCATCTCTCTCTCTCTCTCTCTCTCTTTCTTTTCCCCTCCCTCTCTTCCCCTCCCTTCCTCTCTCTCCCCATATGACTGACAGATTCCCACCCCTACTACTGATAGTGCATGATTCCCCTTCAAGGTAGCATTTTCACATTCTTTTCTCAGAAGAACTTACTGGAGCTGCGTAGATGAAATCTGCGAGCAGCCAGATCACCAGCAGGATGCAAATCAAAATCAGGATCTTCCATTTACTCTTCTGCCATATAATAAAATGGATGCTCTTTAAGGGGGCTGTGAACCATAGGAAAGAGGTCTCCGGCCTCCTAATCGGGGGGAGAAGAAGGAAGAGAGAAGAGGTGGTGAGATAGCAGCTGTGTTCATCTTAGCTCCATTCATCCTTCGTTTGCTTCTGCTCACCCGTCAGCTGAAGACTAGCCAGAAGAAGACCTGGCTTCTTTGATCCCTTGCCATTAATTACTCATTCATCGCAGACTCTAGAGTTGCAGGAGTCCACAATGGTGTCACTGGAACATACATTGCCCGTTGCATCTACAAGATTTCTGTCAAAAATTGTGGTTTCTCTGAGGATACATTTTTCAGAGTCTTTTGGCCCCTATACCTGTTCAGGGTAACTAATTGGGATAAAGATGGTTTAATTTGCACTCTCCTGCCTATCTGTTGAGATTCTCAATCATCCAGGTCATGGTTGTCCCAAAGTTGCTTTTCCAAAAAGTAACAGTGGTGCAGTGGTTAGAGTGCAGTACTGCAGGTTAACTCTGCCCACAGCTAGGAGTTTGACCCTCCTTCCACTTCCTTCCGAGGTGGGTAAAATGAGGACCTAGATTGTTGGGGGCAAGAGGCTGACTCTGTAAACCGCTTAGAGAGGGCTGGAAAGCACTGTGAAGCGGTCTATACATCTAAGTGCTATTGCTATTTTCCTTCCTTCCTTTCCTCCCTCCCTCCCTCTCAGTGGTTAGAATGCAGCATTGCAGGCAAACTCTGCCCACTGCCAGGAGTTCGATCCTGACTGGCTCAAAGTTGATGCAGACTTCCATCCTTCTGAGGTGGGTAAAATGAGGATCTAGATTGTTGGGGGCAATAGGCTGACTCTGTAAAGCACTTAGAAAGAGTTTTAAAGCATTGTGAAGCAGTATATTTGTCTAAGTCTATTGGGAAGGAAGGAAGGAAGGAAGGAAGGAAGGAAGGAAGGAAGGAAGGAAGGAAGGAGGGAAGGAA
>CM075967.1:38345291-38400624 GCA_038048745.1 Coluber constrictor foxii
GAAAGAAGAAAGAAAGAAAGAAAGAAAGAAAGAGGGAGGGAGGGACGGAGAAGGGAAGGAAGAAGAGAAGGAAGGAAGGGAAAAAGGAGGAGGGAAGAAAGGAAGGAAGAAGAAAGGGACAGTAGCAAGGAAGAAAGAGGGAGGGAAGGAAGGAAGGAGAAAGAGGAGAAAGCAAAGAAGGAGAAAAGCAGGAGGGAGGGACAAAGGAGAAAGGAGAAAGGAGAAAGGGAAGGAAAGAAAGAAGGAGAAAAGAGGGAAGGAGGGAGGATGGACAGAAGGAAGGAAGGAAGGAAGGAAGGAAGGAAGGAAGGAAGGAAGGAAAGGAGGGAGGGAGGGAGGGAGGAGGATGGAAGGAAAGAAAAAGGAGGAGGGAGGAAGGAAGGAAGGAAAAGAAAGAAAAAAGAAAAAGAAAGAAAGAGGGGGGAAGGAAAGAAAGAGGGAAAGAGGGAGGGAGGGAGGGAGAAGGGAAGGAAGAAGAGAAGGAAGGAAGGGAAAAAGGAGGAGGGAAGAAAGGAAGGAAGAGAAAGGGACAGTAGCAAGGAAGAAAGAGGGAGGGAAGGAAGGAGAAAGGGGAGAAAACAAGAAGGATAAAAGCAGGAGGGAGGGACAAAGGAGAAAGGAGAAAGAGAAGGAAAGAAAGAAGGAGAAAAGAGGGAAGGGGGAGGATGGATAGAAGGAAGGAAGGAAGGAAGGAAGGAAGGAAGGAAGGAAAGGAGGGAGGGAGGGAGGATGGAAGGAAAGAAAAAGGAGGAGGGAGGAAGGGAAGGAAGGAAGGAAAAGAAAGAAAAAAGAAAAGAAAGAGAGAAAGAGGGGGGAAAGAAAGAAAGAAAAAGAAAGAAAGAAAGAAAGAGGGAAGGAGGGAGGGAGAAAGGGAAGGAAGAAGAGAAGGAAGGGAAAAAGGAGGAGGGAAGGAAGGAAGGAAGAAGAAAGGGAAAGTAGCAAGGAAGAAAGAGGGAGGGAAGGAAGGAAGGAGAAAGGGGAGAAAGCAAAGAAGGATAAAAGCAGGAGGGAGGGGACAAAGGAGAAAGGAGAAAGGGAAGGAAAGAAAGAAGGAGAAAAGAGGGAAGGAGGGAGGATGGATAGAAGGAAGGAAGGAAGGAAGGAAGGAAGGAAGGAAGGAAGGAAGGAAGGAAGGAAGGAAGGAATTATTGTCCTGTAATAACGTTAAGGATCGATAGCACAATTTTAGTTTTTTCTTCCAACTGATCTGATGAAAGCACCTTCTCTGGAAGCATTAGTTTTGACAGGTGCTTGGTTCAAATATTTCATTTATCTACCCGTTTCTATCACACCTTTCTTCCCAGGCATTTGAGGGGACGTCCATTACAATCTCTCCTCCCTCAGCGCTTTCATCTTCTATACACCATTTTCCTCCTTTCCGTTTCTTTCTTGCAGCAACATTTTTGGAGCCTGGATGAGACCATGCAGAAAGTCCCTCCAAAACTAATCATCCAGGTCTGGGACAATGATAAATTCTCAGCTGATGATTTCATAGGTGAGATTTTTTTTTGAACGGGATGAGGGATCTTGGAATAAAGTTTTCTCCTGCTTCTCAACAAGATTTCCCTCTCGGCATATTCATTTTGTATGAAAGCAACACACACACACACACAAGAAACCGCTTCAAACCATTTTTCCTTTCGTTAGAACTTCCTCCTTCATTTCTTTCGTGTTCCTCCACCTGTTACTTCTTGCCGTTCTTCCATGGAAGGCAGGTTGGTAGCCATTGTTTTTTCCTGCAGTTCTAATTATCCTCTGAAGTCCGTCTCAGTCTTGTTGGGTTGCAGAACAGGATCACAGAACAAGAAAGAGAGTTCACTCTTTTGTTTCTCCTGTAGGCAATCTGGAAATGAACTTAACCAGCATCCCACGACCTGCCAAACGGCCTCGGGGATTGCACTTTGAAAGTCCTGCAGGACGATAGCAGCAAGTCAAGCTCGTCCACTCCTTTTCGCCGACGGAAACAAAAATGCATTTCCTTGTTCACCCAAAGAAATATGAGAGGCTGGTGGCCTTGCATTGTCTTCGAGAAGGACAAGCCACGAGTGTCCGTAAGTCAGGAAGAGACTGAGATGGGGGGTCTTGCTGTAGTATGGTTTATTTTATTTTATTTTATTTAGCATATGGCTGGTTACACGCAGTGTTAAAAACACTTCATTCACTGCATCCAGTTTTGGTTGCCACGATGTAAAAAAGATGTGGAGACTCTAGAACGAGTGCAGAGAAGAGCAACAAAGAGGATTAAGGGGACTGGAGGCTAAAACACATGAAGAACGGTTGCAGGAACTGGGTAGGTCTAGTTTAATGAGAAGAAGGACGAGGGGAGACATGATAGCTGTGTTCCAATATCTCAGGGGCTCCCCCAAAGAAGAGGGAGTCAAGCTATTCTCCAAAGCACCTGAGGGCAGGACAAGAAACAATAGGTGGAAACTCATCAAGGAGAGAAGCAACTTAGAACTTAAGGAGAAATTTCCTGAGAGAGCACAATGAGAGTGGAACGACTTGCTTGCCGAAGTTGTGACTGCACCAACAATGGAGGTTTTTAAGAAGATGTTGGATAACCATCTGTCTGAAGTGGTCTAGGGTTTCCTGCCTACGCAGGAGGTTGGACTAGAAGACACTCCAAGGTCCCTTCCAACTCTTGTTATTCTATATTCAAGCCTTACCCGAATGACTTGGTACCCCAACTTATGTTCTTGTGTCTCTCTGGCTTCCTAGGGTAAGATTGAAATGTCTCTGGAGTTGCTGACCGATTTGGAGGCTGATGAATTGCCAGCTGGGAGAGGAAGAGAAGAGCCCAACGCAAACCCCTTTCTGAAGCCACCAGAGTAAGATCAGGACACGGGTGGGCCCTGTAATATAAAACCTGGCGTAGGGAGGATGGCTGTCCTCAGAATCGTGACTCCTCTCACCTTGAGACAATATGGAAGGAAGCTGTAAGCCTTACATCACCATTCATAGGGATTGGCAGATTTTTGAGGGAGGAAAGAGTTCCAGAGGTGCTTTTCCAGAAGGAATTTCTTGATCGGTGGGGTTTTTTTTCCCTTTGAAAACATTTTTGCTTCTCATCCAAGAAGCTTCTTTAGTTCTCTTTCTTGGGCAAAGTTGGCCCTGATTGCTTGGTCATTGGGAGAACCTGAAGAAACTTCTTGGAGGAGAAGCAAAACGTTTTTCAAGGGGGAAAATAACCCCAAAGAAAGTCCAGTGACCAGTAGCACTTAGACTTATATACCGCTTTACAGCTCTGTCTAAGCGGTTTACAGAGTCAGCCTCTGGCCTCCAACAATCTGGGTCCTCGTTTTTACCTACTTCGGAAGGATGGAAGGCTGAGTCAACTGGAGACAGTCGGGATCGAACTGCTGGCAGTCGGCACAGTCAGCCTGCAATACAACACTCTAACCATTGCACCAACCTGGTATTGCTATTTTCCTTCCTTCCTTCCTTCCTTCCTTCCTTCCTTCCTTCCTTCCTTCCTTCCTTCCTTCCTTCCTTCCTTCCTTCCTTCCTTCCTTCCCCCTCCCTCCCTCCCTCCTTCCTTCCTTCCTTCCTTCCTTCCTTCCCAATAGACTTAGACAAATATACTGCTTCACAATGCTTTAAAGCTCTTTCTAAATGCTTTACAGAGTCAGCCTCTTGCCCCCAACAATCTAGATCCTCATTTTACCCACCTCAGAAGGATGGAAGGCTGCATCAACTTTGAGCCAGTCAGGATCGAACTCCTGGCAGTGGGCAGAGTTTGCCTGCAATGCTGCATTCTAACCACTGAGAGGGAGGGAGGGAGGGAGGAAAGGAAGGAAGGAAAATAGCAATAGCACTTAGATGTATAGACCGCTTCACAGTGGCTTTCCAGCCCTCTCTAAGCGGTTTACAGAGTCAGCCTCTTGCCCCCAACAATCTAGGTCCTCATTTTACCCGCTTCAGAAGGAGGTGGAAGGAGGATCGAACTCCTATCTGTGGGCAGAGTTAGCCTGCAGTACTGCACTCTAACCACTGCACCACTGTTACTTTTTGGAAAAGCAACTTTGGGACAACCATGACCTGGATGATTGAGAATCTCAACAGACAGGCAGGAGGGTGCAAATTAAACCATCTTTATCCCAATCGAGTTACCCTGACCAGGTCTAGGGGTTAAAAGACTCTGAAAAATGTATCCTCAGAGAAACCACAATTTTTGACAGAAATCTTGTAAGATGCAACGGGGCAATGTATGTTCCAGTGACACCATTGTGGACTCCTGCAACTCTAGAGTCTGTGATGAATGAGTAATTAATGGCAAGGGATCAAAGAAGCCAGGTCTTCTTCTGGCTAGTCTTCAGCTGACGGGTGAGCAGAAGCAAACGAAGGATGAATGGAGCTAAGATGAACACAGCTGCTATCTCACCACCTCTTCCTTCTTCTCCCCCCGATTAGGAGGCCCGGAGACCTCTTTCCTATGGTTCACAGCCCCCTTAAAGAGCATCCATTTTATTATATGGCAGAAGAGTAAATGGAAGATCCTGATTTTGATTTGCATCCTGCTGGTGATCTGGCTGCTCGCAGATTTCATCTACGCAGCTCCAGTAAGTTCTTCTGAGAAAAGAATGTGAAAATGCAACCTTGAAGGGGAATCATGCACTATCAGTAGTAGGGGTGGGAATCTGTCAGTCATATGGGGAGAGAGAGGAAGGGAGGGGAAAAGAGGGAGGGGAAAAGAGAGAGAGAGAGAGATGATACATTTCAGTTTTCACTGGTTTCCTCCATCTTCTAACTTTCTTTACTAGGGTTATCTGGCCATGAAGTTGGTCAATCCAATGAAATTTCATGGTCCATCTTTGTCCAAGCAGTCTCCAAAGAATAATATTGACACAAGCTTTCAAATAACATGGACAACTTCAGAAATAAAGCAAGCAATTTCAAATGTTTCATTGCCACCAGCAACTCCCAAGAAAGGCCCACCAGGAGCTCCCAAGAAAGGACGACTAAGAGCTCCCAAAAAAGGACAACCAGGAGCTCCCAAGAAAGGACCACCAGAAGCTCCCAAGAAAAGGCCACCAGGAGCTCCCAAGAAAGGACCACCAGGAGCTCCCAAGAAAAGGCCACCAGGAGCTCCCAAGAAAAATCCTCCAGCAGTTCCCAAAAAAGTGCCAACCACAGTTCTCAAGAAAACGTCATCAGCAGCTCCAAGTAAAGTCCCAACAGCAATGCTGAAGAAAGTCCCAACAACAACTCTGAAGAAAGTGCCAACAACAACTCTGAAGAAAGTGCCAACAACGACCTTGAAGAAAGCAAAGCCAACAACTCTGAAGAAAGTGAAGCCAACAACTCTGAAGAAAGCGTCACCTCCCACCTCAAAGAAGCCCTTCTCCATCTAAGAAAACACCAAAAGCAACTGTCCCAACGCCACCACAACCAACTACCAAGAAATTATGGACAACATCTCCCAAGAAAAAACCAGCTCCCCCCCAAAAATTTCCAACTTCTAAAAATAGATTGATAACACCGAAAACACCCCAAAATAATAGTTTACTCTTCAAAAAAAAATATCCATGCAGGGATACCACCACCTGCTAAGATCCTGGTCTGTTATAGTTAAGTTCAACCTCCTGCTACCCAATAGAAATTCTGCCATGTTCTTCACAATCTATTTGAAATGTCTTGCACCGAAGGGCCATTCTAGCTTCATCTTCCCCGTTGCCCTCAAAGGGTCTTCAGGAGTAGAAACCACTCAGCCTTCTATGAATTTGGTACCATCCTTCCAACTTTTTCAGTTTTGTGACGATGTTCCTCAGAGTTCAAAGCCAACTCCTGAAATACTTGCAGGGGGAGGAAGCGAGAAGACAAGTATGGAGTCAGGTAGAACTTCAGAAGAAAGTAGCTGTCCTAGTATTTCCAAAGAGATGAAGAAGGAAGGCCCTTCTTCAATGAAATATAGGTCAGGAGAAGTCAAAGCCATGTCAGTTATAGACCCAGAGCCATAAATAGTTGCAATCCAGTTACACGTGTTTTCAGCCATCCCTTGAGGCAAGTCAGTACTATACAAATAAATATGCCATCGATGGTTCTTTGATGCTTTGGGTGAAATTGTCCTTTTTAATATATATATATATATATATATATATATATGTTTTCTGAGGTTTTCGCAGGTGTTTGTATGTAGGTCTTTGGTTATTCGGGTCTTCTCCCGCGTAGAATTGGAAGTATCTTGGCGACGTTTCGACGAAGTCTCATTCGTCATCTTCAGGCTGGTGTTCTCGGCTTCGTGCACCAGCCTGAAGATGACGAATGAGACTTCGTCGAAATGTCGCCAAGATACTTCCAATTCTACGCGGGAGAAGACCCGAATAACCAAAGACCTACACACACACACACACACACACACACACACACACACACACATATATATATATAAAGAAATTTTTCATGGACTAAAATGCAAATCAAAAGAGAAAAGGAAAAGGAAAGCAAGGCAAGGCAAGAAGTGGAAAAGAAATAAAAAATAAATATATTTAAGAAATATAATGACGTCTGACCTTCTTTTCAACAGTTAAAATCTATATGAGCCGCGTGGCGCAGTGGTTAGAGTGCAGTACTGCAGGATACTTCTGTTGACTGCCGGCTGCCTGCAATTTGGCAGTTCGAGTCTCACCGGCTCGAGGTTGACTCAGCCTTCCATCCCTCCAGTGGTTAGAATGCAGTCTTGCAGGCTGACTCTGTCCATAGCCAGGAGTTCAATCCTGACCGGCTCAAGATTGACTCAACCTTCCATCCTTCCGAGGTGGGTAAAATGAGGACCAAGATTGTTGAGGGCAAGATGCTGACTCTGTAAACCACTTAGAGAGGGCTGTAAAGCAGTATATAAGTCTAAGTGCTATTGCTATTTTCCTTCCTTCCTTCCTTCCTTCCTTCCTTCCTTCCTTCCTCCCTCCCTCCCTCCCTTCCTTCCTCCCTCCCTCCCTCCCTCCCTCCCTCCCTCCCTCCCTCCCTCCCTGTGATTAGAATGCAGTATTGCAGGCTAACTCTGCCCACTGCCAGGAGTTCGATGAAGACCAGCTCAAAGTTGACTCTGCCTTCTATCCTTCCATCTGAGGTCGGTAAAACAAGGACCCAAAATTGTTGGGGGCAAGAGGCTGACTCTGTAAACCGCTTAGAGAGGGCTGGAAAGCACTCTGTGAAACTTTAAAAAAAATTCCCCAAAATAATTCATTCTCTAGAGGGGAGGGGAGCTTCCCACAGTCCTTTTTTTAAACCCATCGTACTTCATAAAAATCCCATTTTTTTCTTATATTTTTCCAAATAAAGTCTACCTCTTTAGACAATCCTCTCCCAGGTAGAAAGTTGTACTCAGGTCCTCAGCCGTTGAGTAAATGAGGCCATGCATGTATCTTTCCTATGTACCAATATCAGTCCTTTAGCTGGAATAGTCATTCTAAGAGCGAGATGGGTGGAACATAAATATGATAAAGAAATAAAAATAAGGTCACAAAGAATCAGTTAGCATCCAGCTGTCCAGCGGCTTCCAACAAGCAAAGACAATGGGGAAAACAGCATGGAAAGTTACAATTCACAGTTATGTAATTTTTACATATTGGGACTGCTGTAGATTATTGAGTCACCAACAGATAATATATACTATAGATTTCATTATCGTCCTCTTTTCACCCACTGAGTCTGCAATATTTTATTGTGCCACCAGGTTGCAGTGTTTCACAAAAATTCCGTGCAAGTCGGCCCTCCTGTAAACCAGGGAGGAAACACAGATAAATGAACTAATATTATTTCAAGACAGCTGATGTTGAAATCAGCTGTCTTGAAATAATATTAGTTCATTTATTATATCATTTATAATATTAGTTCCTTTGTTGAAAAAGGAAGAGAGATTCCATGGATGAAACCATTCAAGACACTTGGGAAACTCTAAATAAAAGAGATCATAAAAGCCCAAACGAAAACAATACCACAGAGAAAGAAAATCAAGAGACTGCAGATGAAACCAGAATATTTGGGCAAAGAATAACAGAGTTGGAAGGGACCTTGGAGATCTTCTAGTCTGGCCCCCTGCTCAAACAGGAGAACCTGACTCTTCTTAAAAACCTCCAACTGGAGGGAGGGAGGGAAGAAGGAAGGAGGGAGGGAGGGAGGGAGGGAGGGAGGAGAGGGGGAAGAAGGAAGGAAGGAAAAGAAAGAAAGAAAAAGAAAGAAAAAAGAAAGAGAGAAACAGAGAAAGAAAAAGAAAGAAAGGGAGGAAGAAGGGAAGGAAGGAAGGAAAAAGGAGGGAGGAAAAGAAAGGAAGGAAGGAGAAAGGGAAAGGAGCAAAGAAAAAAGAGGGAGGAAGGGAAGGAAGGAAGGAGAAAGGGGAGAAAGCAAAGAAGGAGAACAGCAGGAGGGAGGGAGGAAGTAGAAAGGAGAAAGGGAAGGAAGGAAAAAAGAAAAGAGGGAGGGGAAAGGGAGGGAGGGAGGGAGGGAGGGAGGGAGGGAGGGAGGGAGAAAGGAAGGAAGGAAGGAAGGAAGGAAGGAAGGAAGGAAGGAAGGAAGGAAGGAAGGAAGGATAGCAGAAGGGACCCTACTCAAGAAGGAGACCCTATACTATTTCAAATAGTTGTCCAATCTCTTCTCTTTTTTTTACTAAAAAGTTTTACAAATACAAGTTTTCCATTACCCCCCCCCCCCCAATTTCCCCCCTCCCCTCCCAACCCCCCACCCCCCCCCCCCCCCCACCCCCTTGGCTTCCCTTACAAAACATTATTGTTCTTATACAATCTACAGATATTGAAAAGGTGAAATCCAAATAAGGTATCATATCAAACATTTCCCACATCTAATCTACCCCCTATCAGCAATAAAAAAATTTCTAAATAACATCAAAGTAATAATTATCTATAATATATCAATCCCCCTTATTACAAGATAAAATCCAAAACATAATTTTCCCCAATTACTCATCCCCATTTAAACTATTTCCTAGATAACATATTCTACATAACGTTCTAGATCAATATATCAGTCTCAATTTGATCCAAATCTTAGTTACCTCCAGTTACTTTACCCCCTACATACTATAACTCTCAACACAATGTGACCTTCTTCAACTAAATACTAACTGATACTTCTTTGTTTGATATATCTATCCCCATTTCCCCCAATTATTCAGTAGCACATAACATAACATTTTTCAGCTAAATGCTAACTGATACTTCTTTGTTTGGTATTTATTCTGCACATAATCTATCCATTTCTTCCATTCCCAAACAAAAGTTTCTTGGGGTCCTATCTTTTATATAAGCTGATATCTTTGTCATTTCTGCAAAACTAGCCATCTTCGAAGTCCATTCTTCAACAGTAGGTAAGATATCTTTTTTTTCCAATATTGTCCAATCAATAACCTAGCTGCAGTAATCATATATAACATCAGTCTTGTTTCACTTGATGAAAAGTCCTTAACTATACCCAATAAAAACAATTGTGGAGAAAATTGAAGCTCTTCTTAAAAACTTCCAATGGATAAGAGCATCCACAACTTCTGGAGTCAAGTCATTCCCCTGGTTAATGGTTCTCACTGTCAGGAGGTTTCTCCTTAGTTCTAAGTTGCTTCTCTCCTTGATTCGTTTCCACCCATTGCTTCTTGTCCTGCCCTCAGGTGCTTTGGAGAATAGCTTGACTCCCTCTTCTTTGTGGCAACCCCTGAGATATTGGAAGACTGCTATCATGTCTCCACTAGTCCTTCTTTTCATTAAACTAAACATAGAACCTATGTTAGAACAGCAATATGTCTCAGATGAGAAATGGCCTTATCTATTAATTTTCTGGTTTGTACTTGCAAAAATCCTGAGATGTTCCTAAAATGTCTTGGTAGAACACAATCCAGTGCAAAATAAGAGATGAGTAAAGCAACTGCACCATGCCTGAAGGGAGAGGGGATGTATTTGCTCTTCTGCTCTTGGTTGTTCTTTTTGCAAAATTATCCCGAAGGCTTGTCTCCCCTGGTCCTTCTTTTCATTTAACTAGACATACCCAGTTCTTCATAGGTTTTAGCCTCCAGTCCCCTAATCCTCTTGGTTGCTCTTCTCTGCACTCTTTTTAGAGTCTCCACATCTTTTTTACATCGTGGCGACCAAAACTGAATGCAGTGTTCAGTTTTGGGGAGAGGAAGAGAAAAAAAATAAAACAAAGCAGACTGAATTGCAAGAAGAGATCCAGAGCAACGTGGTTGAAAAAGGGCCAGGACCGTTGCGTGTCCAAGAAATCTTGAAAGGAATGGAATGCACCACACAGGGCTCCAAACCTTTTTGGCCATCTCCCAGGTTCTCAAATGCTAACTGTCCACGAACGAAGCCCAGTCTGAATGCCACAGGCCCAGCCTCTCAAAAGAGGGGTGGGTCGCGCACCTGCCTCGCTTCATCTGCGTCATGGGAAGTCACATTTGTGTTTGTAATGCCAGCCTGTCTGATTGTCCTGGGAGACAGCGGTCAGAAGAGGTCAAAAGGATGCAGTGATCATCCCTCTCCTGTCCTCAGTGACTCCTGCTTTGTTTCTGAACATCTGCCTTCTGAAACAAGAAGGGCAAGATCCGTGGTGAAATCCACATTTTTTTTATGGGTGAGGACAGGACAAGAAGCGATGGGTGGCAACTAATCCAGGAGAGAAGCAACTTAGAACTAAGGAGAAACTTTCTGACTGTTAGAACAATGAATCCGTGGAACAACTTGGGACCTTGTGGGTCATCTAGTCCAATCCCCCAGCCCAAGAAGGAGACCCTACACTATTTCTGATAGAGGCAGTCCAGTCTCTTCTTAAAAGCCTCCAGGGATGAAGCTCCCACAACTTCTGAAGGCAGCTTCTGTTCCATCGGTTGATTGTTCTCACTGTCAAAAAAATTATCCTTATTTCCAGGTTGACTCTCTCCTTGTTCAGTTTCCATCCATTATTCCTTGTCTGGCCTTCAGGTGCTTTGGAAAACAGATGGACCCCCTCCTCACTGTGGAAGCCCCTCGGATAAAGGAAAGGCTTTGACTTAAAAGTTCAAAAAGGTTAAGCAGAGTCATATCTGGTCCCGGATTTGAAAGGGAAGCTAATTACAACTAGGAACTTGCAAGGAAGTTGGAAAAAAGAAAATAAACTTCAAAAGAATGTAGAGGCAAATCACTTCCTAATGGATAGCTGGCCAAAGATTAAACACTCATGTTTTAATGCCTTCAAAGAAGTGACTCCCTTTTTATGACCCTGTAAGTGAAAGCAAGAAAAGGATCAGATAATCAAAACTCGGCAGCCATTGAGGAGAAAACACAACTCGGTGATTCAACTGGCAGTAAAAAGATCTAATTGGTTACCAATTAATGGTCAACAAACAAAGATAGCAGCAAAAGTTGTAGG
Organism: Coluber constrictor foxii; assembly: GCA_038048745.1. Taxonomy (NCBI): domain Eukaryota; kingdom Metazoa; phylum Chordata; class Lepidosauria; order Squamata; family Colubridae; genus Coluber; species Coluber constrictor. The sequence continues at coordinate 38,356,638 of CM075967.1, forward strand.
TCCTACCAAGGACACAGAAGCATGATGAGAAATAAATGACTAAATGGTTGTGTGCAGATGGCTCAGGTAAATAGCTCCTTGAGGTACAGAAAAGAGTGGACGCACTCAAACTTACAAACAGTTATCATATACTACTGGACATCTAAAGTATTCAACCGGTTCAGACCGATTCACCCAAACCGGTAGCGAAAATTTTGAGTAGTTCGGAGAACCGGTAGTAAAAATTCTGACTGGCCCCGCCCCCATCTATTCTCTGCCTCCCGGGTCCCAGCTGATCGGGAGGAAATGGGGATTTATCCTTCCCCTGGATTGGGGACGGAATGGAGATTTTACAGTATCCTTCCCCTGCCCCGCCCACCAAGCCACACCCACAGAACCGGTAGTAAAAAATTTTGAAACCCACCACTGGCGCATACCAGTAGCAACATAATGTGAAACTCACTGCTGTGGACAAGCCATGATCTGATGGATCGTTGTTTCAGGAATATATTTCTTTACCTAAACAGAAGAAACAGAAAGACCCTGATTGGTCAAAAAAATCAGTAGGACGACTTCTGGACAGTTTCCCAATTGAGTTTCCTTATGGGAAGATGGGAAGTGAACATCAAAAACTTTCTTTCCTTCTTTCCCTCTTCCTTCCTCTTTCTTCTCTTTTCTTCCTTCCTCTTTCCTCCCCTTCTTCTTCCTCACTTCCTTCCCTCCTTTCTCCCAACCTGCCTCCCTCCTTTCTCCTCCCTGCCTTCTTCCCTCCCTCCCTCTTTCTTCCTTCCTTGCCTCCTTTCTTCCTCTTTCCTCCCTCCCTCTTTCTTCTCCCTTGCTCCCTCTTTCTCCTCCCTCCCTCTTTCTTCTCCTTCCTTCCTTCCCTCCCTCCCTCCCTCCTTTCTCCTTCCTCCCTCTTTCTTCCTTCCTTCCTTCCCTTCCTTCCTCTTTCCTCCCTCCCTCTTTCTTCTTCTTCCTTCCCTCCTTCCCTGCCTCCCACCATTCTCCTTCCTCACTTCCTCCCTCCCTTTTTTCTTCCTGCCTCCCTCCCTTCTTCCTCCCTCTTCCTCCTTTCCTTCCTATCTACTGTAAAATGTACGGACTCCAGTTCCAATTTCAAGGCTGGCTGAGAAATTCTGGGAAACTGGAGTCCGCAAATCTGAAATTTGCCAAAGTTGAGGAACACCGTTGCAGTCACTGGGAGTTAAATTCAATTGCGGGCGGAGGGAAACTTTATTATAACCAGTGGACAACACAATCTCACCATCTCAATGGGCCCAAAAGAAGAGAATCGTGGCTTTTGTTTTCTTTAAAAAGAACATTATTTTAAACATAGTAAACATGGCTTCCTGTTCTTTAAAAAGACACTGATGTGTTCCCAGGAAAAACATGGTACTCTTTCATCAGTGTCCTTTTCATCTCCTCTACATTTAAGCTACATTACATGACAGCTACGTTAAGTGTCTGGGTAACCTGGATTTTCTGTCCTTGGATCACGGGGCTCAAATTCTCATATTGTCTGCTGGTGTGGTGATTAACTGGAATTGTGACAGGAAAGTCAGCAAACTGAAATGACAACTGTCTTTTCTAAGCCAAGAGAGAACATTTGAAAGAAAAGCCTTTTTCGTGCCAAAGAACATGCTGTTCCAGGCTGGACTCCTTCATTCTAGGTGAGGGTCATTTTTTTTTTTTTATGTTGAGCTTCAGGCTAGTGTAGGAAGTTAGCATCCACTCCTCTCCTAGGAAAATGAGATGTTTTAGGAAATATTAAAAATAAAGAATATTTTCCCTAAAAGGGAGGCAGAAATTCAGCCCCACATCTTTGTCAATGGGCCATTAAGACCTGGGCCAGTCTATTCTACAGAACAAAGATCTACCTCCCTCAGGCAGAGCCATAGTAGGAATTGCCCAAACCCTTTTCATTACATCATCACCCAGCAAAAGTTAACCAAGCTTGGGGACTCAGGACAGACTTCAGAGTTACCCCCGCATGGCTCCATGGGAGCCTGACAACCAATCAGAACACACACTCAAATTCAAAGCCCAACAGAGGGGGCATGGCAGAATTTAAAAATGCTGTTTTCTTTTTGTTGGTGACTGATTTTTTATTATTATTTTGTATGCTTTGTTGTAATTGTTTTTATTGTGAGGCATTCAGAATCATTGAGTTTCAGGTGGCATACACATTCAATAAATAGTTTTTATTATGTACTCCACAGCTTCTCCGTTTTCCTGTTTATCTTCCCCGTTTTTCTGCAGTTTATTTTTCAGTATTTCAAAACCTCTAAATTTGTTTTGTTCATTATTTTTTCTAAAGCGTACCAAAACACATGCATCCTCATTTATTTTTTATGCAACTTACTTCCTCTGTAAGGTGACTCTGGGCAGCTATTCAAAAAAACAAACACAATGCAACAATATGACAACAATTTTAATAATAAGTAACTTAGTTTAACACCTCTTTTGTAAACTTTTATTGTAAAACAAATACTTCAATGTTTGTTCTTCCTTCGTGCTTTCAGTATATACTCTTATTTATTTATTTTTGAAGAAAAGTCAAATAATGAAAACGCTTCCAACATTAATATCTAAAACTGTAATTTAATATTGGGAGAACATCCACTTTTACCTTGTCTACTTTTAACATTCTAAGGCAGCTAATAAAATAGTAACAATCTAAATGTATTTTATAAACACGGTATCATTGTATTGAAATAACGTTGTATCAAAACAGGTTTTGATTGAGATTGTCTAGATCAGGACTGAACAACTGTGGCAAATTTAGGACCGGTTAGACTTCAACGCCCAGAATTCCCCAGTCGGCAAGGGTTGCCAAGGCTGGACACCTCCGGTCGAGATCAACATTTAATAATATGTGAAAGGCTGAGCTAATTCTATATTAACATCTTACGGATATATTTTTAGTTCTTACAAATCTCACTTATTCATTATTCTAAATATTCTGGTCTATTCTGCTCTGCTCTACTCTGTTTTATGATTTTCTGTTCTAATTATTTCATATTCTAATCTATTATTTCATATTCTGTTCTATTGTTTTCTATTCTAATTGTTTCATATTCTATTCTTTCTATTCTATTTATTTCATATTCTAATATTTTCTATTCTATTCTAATTATTTCGTATTCTATTCTATTATTTTCTGTTCCATTCTATTCTAATTATTTCATATTCTGTTCTATTCTATTCTATTAAGTATTTCATATTCTGTCCTATTCTGTTATATTATTTTCTTTTCTATTCTATTCTATTCACTCTAATTATTTCATATTCTATTCTAATTATTTCATATTCTATTCTATTATTTTGTATTCTATTGTAATCGTTTCATATTCTATTCTTCTCTAAATATTTTATATTCTATTCTAATTATTTCATATTCTCTTCTATTATTTTCTATTCTATTCTAATTATTTCATATTCTATTCTATTCTAATTATTTCATATTCTGTCCTATTCTATTCTATTCTATTAAGTATTTCATATTCTGTTCTATTCTGTTCTATTATTTTCTTTTCTATTCTATTCTATTCACTCTAATTATTTCATATTCTCTTCTAATTATTTCATATTCTCTTCTAATTATTTCATATTCTATTCTATTCTAATCATTTCATATTCTATTCTATTCTATTCTAATTATTTCATATTCTGTCCTATTCTGTCCTATTCTATTCTAATTATTTCATATTCTATTCTATTCTATTCTATTCTATTCTATTATTTTCTATTCTAATCTAATTATTTCCTGTTCTGTTCTGTTCTGTTCTGTTCTAGTCGTTATCATTTATCTTTCGATCTCCATCTCTCTATTCCCTCAAAAGGCCACATCAGACTGGCAGCTCCTCCGCTTCAATCCGAGTCCCCGGGCAAAGAATTCCGGGCTCCTCATTGGTCTAAAAGGGTCCCGAGGGTGGGATCTCAAGGAACGTCCCTCCAAAGGGGCGTAATGCCTACGTCACCAGCCCCGCCCGCCGCCGCCCACCCCGCCCCCTCATTCCTGCACGCGCAAAGATGACCCGAAAAGCTTTGACGTGTCAAGGCAGAAAGAGACGCGCGAGAAGTAACTGAGGGAAGGGGGGGGGATTGTTCTGCGCAGGCGCCGTCCGCCTCTGATGTGAGCCGAGCTGCGATTGGTTGCTCGGGTAGAGAGAGAGCTGGGCAAGGGAGGAGGCAGGGCTGAAAGGTGAAAAGGGGTGGAGCATCCCGCGGTGACGTCCAGCGCGCATGCGCGCCAGCGCCCGCGCGGCTCCTTCGCGACTCCAGCTGTGGCGGCGGCGGCGCGTCGGTTTCCTCAGCCGTGGCCGGGTGGTGGGGGAGGGGCCCCGGGCCGAAAGGGCAGCGGCAGGTGAGTGACCCGCCCCCGGCCACGCCCCTTTGGGGGCCTGAGGGGTGGGTGAGTGGCTGAGGGAAAAAGGGGTGGGGGTCGCTTTGGAGAGGTCGGTTAGTTAGGCCCCGCCTGGCCCCTCCCACTTCGGCGTAATGACGTCACAAGCAAGTGACGTCACAAGGCCATGTGGAAGGGGGGGCTGGAGGCGCCTGTTCTGCCATAAAAAGGGGTTTTGTGTGAACAAAAGGGGGGGAGGGGTCTCCCCTAAGCTCCCCTCCCCACCCCCTGGATCCCCTGGACAAAAGTAGGGCAGTGTAATAAATAAAACAAATAAAAAAAATAAGGATGTGGGATTCGATCTTGATATAATAAAACAAGGAGCCTTTGCCAGTGGTGCCCAAAACTTGGGCAGCTTTGTGGACTTCCAAAAATTCCCAGAATTCCGCAGCCAGCTTTCTAACAGGAACAAGGGTTGGATGGGACCTTGGAGGTCATCTAGTCCAACCCTTCCCCGCCCAAGCAGGAGACACCCCCCCCCTACACCAGGGATGGCTAACCTGTTTGCCATTGCGTGCCAAAAGTCGGGGGAGTGTAGGGTGGTGCCCACACCCAAGAGCGCGTGCCCACACCCATATGCTACCCTCCATGCTCCCCCCACATTTGGCACACAATGGGCCCAGTAGGCCCATTTCTTTGCCCTCCCCAGGCTCCAGAGCCTTTCTAGGACCCTGGGGAGGGTGAAAACGGCCTTCCTCATCCCTCAGGGGCCGGAAATGGCCCGTTTGCCAACTTCCAATGGACCTGGAAGGCCCAAAAATCAGCTGGTGGAGCTGAGCTCGCGTGCCCACTGATACGGCTCCGTGTGCCACCTGTGGCATGCATGCCATAGGTTCGCCATCACTTGCATCATTTCTGACAGCCTCTTTGAAAGCCTCCAGGGACGAAGCTCCCACGACTTCTGAAGGCAACTTCTATATTCCATTGAATATAGAATAACAGCGTTGGAAGGGGCCTTGGAAGTCATCTAGTCCACCCCCCTGCCCAAGCAGGAGACCCCCTACACCATTTCTGACAGATGGCAGTCCAGTCTCTTGGAAGCTTCCAGGGATGAAGTTCGCACAACTTCTGTAGGCAACTTCTGTTCCATTGAATATAGAATAATAGCTAGCGCCTTTAAACATGCTGATTTAGAGAATGTTGGGAGTTGAAGTGCTCACATCTTCAAGCTACTGGAATTGAAAGGCACTTCTCCAGAGCAGTCTTAATGTTCAAGATGTGTGTGTGTTAATTCAGTTTGTATAGCCATCCATCTCAGTCAATGACACTGGCTGGCTTACAATTCAAAAAATATTTATTTATTGGTTCGATTGATATATGCCGCCCTTCTCCGGAGACTCAGGGCGGCTTACAATGCGTTAAGCAATAGCCTTCATACTTCTGTATATACCTGCTTAGTAGGGCTTTCAGGCCCCCCAAGAGGTGTTTTTTTTATACAAAGTCAGTTTATTGCCCCCACAATCCGGGTCCTCATTTTACCTACCTGGGAAGGATGGAAGGCTGAGTCAACCTTGAGCCTGGAGAGATTCGAACTTGCAATAAAGTAAAGTAAATTTTAAAGCAATAAAAAAGCTAAATAGAAATATATTCTAAAAGAGACCAAAAACAAGCAGTTTAAGCAGTCTGTGTTAAAATCTAGGATAATTTTTATAACTTTTTTTGCTTTCTTTCTGCTCTATTCTCTGATTTCAAGAGTACCTGGCCAATAACGACTCTTGGCAAACTCAGAACCTTGCATGTCCTTTTGGAGTATTTTAATTGACTCCAATAACTAAATTAGCAATTTATAGGACTTTTCCCTTAATGGTCAGAACACGACTGCAGAGGCTTTTTGTTAGCAATGCTTTTACTATGGTAAAAATCTCGTTGGAATAATTTTAACGAGCATAATGGTATCTTATCAGTAGCGGTAATAATCACCTTGCTAATCAGGCGGATGGAGTGTGACATACATGCTGTAGTTCAGCATTCTCTATCTGGCATTCTTCAAATATTTGCAGATTACAACATCTGTGTCAACTCCAGCAAGCATGGCCATTGGCCATTCCTTATAGCTAGGAATGAAAGGAATTGTAGCTCAGATACAGGTGCATATAGACTGATATAAATCGATATGGATCTATGGGCTTGATGCTGCAGGGAAGTAATGGATCATGTTGACGTGAATGATAGAAATGTCAAAATTATGACAACAGACTTGAGTGATAGAGGAACAGAGACGCAGTTGACCTGGTGTGTTATAGCATTGAGGCATATATTTGTTTAAGGATTTACAATTAAGTTCATACAATGGTGAGTTTATATCACTTTTAAGATTCCCTCACTACTTTTCTAAAGATTTGATAAGAGCTAGTTTGGTCTAGCAGCAAAGGCATCAGGCTAGAAAGCGGGAGAACATGAGTGATGCCTTACAGCCGTTAAAAGTCACGCCGCTGGGTGACTTTGGACCAGTCCCTCTCTCTCAGCCCAACCCACCTTACAGAGTGGTTATTGTGGGGAAAATAGGAAGAGGAAGGTGTGTTGGATACGTTCCCTGCCTTAAGTTATTTGTAAAAATAATAAAGGTGGGATGTAAATTAAATAAATTATGTGTCATCAAGTTAACGTCAGCTTTTGATGACTCCATAGATACAGTAATAGCATTTAGGCATATATATCACTTTACAGTGTCTTTACAGCCCTCTCTAAGCGGTTTACAGAGTTAGCATGTTGCCCCCAACAATCTGGGTCCTCATTTCACTGACCTTGGAAGGATGGAATATATATTTTCTCCACGATGTTCTGTCCCCAGGTTGGTCCTTTAGATCTTCCAAGGGTGCCCCTTGCTACGGGTCATCCTCTTATTCTCTTTCCTTCCACCTTTCCCAGCATCAGCCTTCTCCGGAGAAATGGGTCTTTGCGTAACGTGACGGCAGTAAGATAAAATTGTGCTTTGTCGTCGTGTGTTTTGAATGAAAAATTGGCATTGATTTGTGCAATTGTCATTGGTTTGTTTTCTCGGTTGCTTCCTAGGTTAGCATAAGAGAAGCTCAGAGAGCCACAGTCTACTTACTGTATGGAGATATTGTTAATAATGGCCATTTCAGAGGACAGATGAAAATGTTACAATGATTGAAAGCAGGCTGTCTCAGGGGGTTTCTGATTATTTAAATTCTGATGACTATAAATTGCGTCCAATTGTAGCTATGTGTCAACATTATGTCAATACAGGAAATCATGTTAGAAGCCAGGTTCTAAGCGCACACTGAAAATATGTGACATATTCCAGAAGGATGTTTCAGATTCTTTAACCATGTTCTCAAATCAGCCGGTGAGAGAGCCAGAAACGGCACCTCAGCCTTGGAAGAGAATATTCACAATGCTCACATTGTATTTATGCAAGCTGTAGAGTTGAGTAGGATTATACTTTCAGAAAGCAATACTGAATTGAAGCCTTCAGTGGGGGGTTTTCGGTCGTTCAGCAGTGTGATTCAGCTATACAGAAAACAACAATTAGGCGTGCCCGCACTATTTAGGCAACTGGGCAGCTTTTTTCTTGAAATCTTTTGAGCTCCTAAAATACCAGTTAAGGATTTGCATAAGTATTTAATGTAAGCTACTTTTAGCAAAAGCGCTTGCCAGCTCTACAGAGCATGCAGATACTAGAACATAGAAAAACAGGATTTATCTATTTATTGGTTGGATTTATATGCTGCTTTTCTCTTGAGACTCAGGGCGGCTTACAATGCGTTAAGCAATAGCCTTCATACTTTTGTATATACCTGCTTAGTAGGGCTTTCGCCCCCCCCCCCCCAGCGGTGTTTTTTTTTATACAAAGTCAGCTTATTGCCCACACAATCCGGGTCCTCAATTTACCTACCTTAGAAAGGATGGAAGGCTGAGTCAACCTTGAGCCTGGTGAGATTCGAACTTGCAGTAATTGCAGGTAGCTGGTGCTACTTAACAGCACTTTATAGTCTGCTGCGACACCAAGGATTGGGAGGGGCGTTGGAGGTCTTCTAGTCCAGCCCTTTGGTCAAGCAGGAAGCCCACCCTGTATACCAACTTCGGACAGATGGCTGTCCAATCTCCTCTTGAAAACCTCCAGTGATGGAGCACCTACAACTTCTGGAGGCAAGCAGTTCCACTGACCAATGGTTATCAGCGGCAGGGAATTTCTCCTTAGTTACAGATTGAAAGTGCCCTTTATGATCTTCATGTCTTGCCCTCTGGTGTTTTGGCGATACTTACACTGACTTATTTTATTTTATTTTATTATTTTATTTTATTTTATTTTATTTTATTTTATTTTATTTTATTTTATTTTATTTTATTATTTTATTTATATTATTTTATTTTATTATTTTATTTTATTTTATTTTATTTATTATTTTATTTTATTTTATTTCATTTTATTTATTTTATTTTATTTTATTTTATTATTTTATTTATTTTATTTTATTTTATTTGCCACCTATCTCTCTGGGGCAACTTTAGGCTGCTTACAGCAATAAAAAGAAAAGTAGAACAGAAGTAAAATCATTATTAAGAGTGAAAAAGAACACAAGAATACATATTTGTAGTTACTTTCAGTTATATATTTATATCTATTTATAGTAGATAGGAGGGTATCTACAGGTAGTCCTCGACTTACAACAATCCGTTTAATGACTGTTCAAAGTTATAACGGCACTGAAAAAAAGTGACTTTTTTCTCACCGAACGACCATGGCAGCTTCTCTCTGATCACGGGATCAGAATCCAGACGCTTGGCAACTGGTTCATACTTACGACGGCTGACTGTGTCCCAACGGTCACGTGATCAATTTTTGCGACCTTCTGGCAAGCAAAGTCGATGGGGAAGCCAGATTAGCTTTACAACCATGTTACTAGTTTAGCAGCTGCGGTGGTTCAGTTAACAACCGTGGCAAGAAAATTCGTAAAACGTGGCAAAACCTCACTTAACAAACGTCTCACTTAACAACAAAAATCGTGGCCGTAAGTCGAGGACCCCCTGTACCATGACACAGGTTGTCATCCAAAAAGCATGAAAAGTACGTTAGCCTCATTCAGAAACAACTTGTTTAAACAAGATAACTGTGTAACTATGTATATAAAACGCATTATAAGGATTCTCAGAAATAGCTTGAATGAAAGAAGCTACTAGTAATTTTTATAAAAGAAACATTGTACATAAAACAAGCAGTGAGCTGCTGGTTCCCATGGCTTGCATATTTGTGGCTTATTAAATTACAGCTGAGCTTATGCGATATCTTCAGTTATAAATTATAGCTTACCAAAGACAATAGATAGTTAATAGCTTATGCTAAACCAAAAGCAAATTAAAGCACGATTATTATGTCTTAGCCTGATACAGGAACCGAGTCAGTGAATATTCCAGTCGTTGTTTATTTTGAGTCAGAGAGGTGGGGACGTTGTGTTAGTTTCCTTGCTTTTGAAAGTGCCTTTTACTTGTAAATAATGTTTTAAATAGCCACGATGTTCTTTCAATTTTGTTTTGTTTGTTTTTTCTGTCCTCTCCTCTTATTATATAAGTCATCTGGAATTGGGTGGCCTCTAAATTCGATGTATTATGTAAGTAAATACTCTTAACTTCTCTAGGGCCGTGGTTGTCAAATTTAACAGATTGTGTCGACTCCCTCCTTTGAGAAAGAAAAGCTATTTTTATTTTAGCTTTAGTGGCTTACAATAGTCTCTGCTTAGGGGAAGGCCCATGTCTCTCGTGAGAACTGCAGACTCCCAACTATTTATGCAGTGGAAACATTTTATAGGCTGAGCTTGTAGCAACTTGTTCGTAAATTTTGCAGAATTGGCTTCGGACTACAGTCTTAATTACAGGAGGAACAGAGAGCGTATGCTGTTTGTGCTATTGCAAAACAAAGCTTCAGTTTTGACTTTCTCAGTAAAAAATAGGAGAAGCTGCAGCTTGCCCAGTTTCTACCAGTTGAGGAAGCTGGGTTCAATTTGAAAAAAGTGTTCATGTTTTTCAAGCAACGTTTAGTATTTTTAACGGGAAGTTTTGCGTTTATGAAGACATTTTTTTTCTCATAATAAGAGTATCTTCTACAAGTTAGCTATGCTATATGACTTTAAGAGAGAAATAAGTTAACTCATATCTTAATCTATAATTAAGATGCAGTTTAAGATGCATCTGCAGTACATCGAAGATGCATCTTAAATAATGCCCTGCATGAATTTTCCTCAGAAATGCGTAAGAGCTCTGTATAATGCAAAGAGCTTATTTTGCAGGTTGTTGAGTTAAACGGATTTGGGGCCAAAACAGAATTATTGAATCAAAGAGAAAAGCCCTGTGGCGCAGATAAAAAGAATTCAAGATTTTGTTTCCTATAATGGCTAGCTATTTAAAAGCTGCCGTTCTTAAGGATCTGAGAATAACATATTGTTCTTTTCTCCCTTCCTCCCTCCCTCTCCCTCCTTCCCTCTCTCACTCTGTGTGTGTGTGTGCGTGCATGCATATTTGAATATTACTCCAGTACAGCTGAAGACACATAATTGAGAAATAACAAGTCATGTTTGCTTTTTGTGGGGTCATGAATTTTGGACTTGAAAAATGTGGGCCTTGACATATCCTAGGAGTGACAGTTTTGCCAAATTCCTCTGATCAATGAAGCAGCTTGAATGTAAAGTGCAGTAGGAAACTACGGCAGGAAATATATTCCCCAAACTGAATCTGGAAACCTGTGAAAAGAGACTATTGGGTTTTTTCAGGCTGCAGTTATTATAACCTACTGATATCAGTAAATCCCCCATGAACTAAGTTGAACATTTTTCTTTGTTGTTGTTGTTAGTTGCAAAGTCGTGTCCAACGTTCCTCCAGGCCTTCCTGTCCTCTACCATCCCCCGGAGACCATTTAAGCTCACGCCGACTGCTTCCGTGACTCCATCCAGCCACCTCGTTCTCTGCCATCCCTTTCTTATTTTGCCCTCAATCTTTCCCAGCATTAGGCTCTTCTCCAGTGAGTCCTTCCTTCCTCCTTAGGTGGCCAAAGTATTTGAGTTTCATCTTCAGGATCTGGCCTTCTAAAGAGCAGTCAGAGTTGATCTCCTCTAGGACTGACCAGTTTGATGGCCTTGCAGTCCAAGGAACTCGCAGGAGTCTTCTCCAGCACCAGAGTTCAAAGGCCTCCATTCTTTGGCCTTCTCAGCCTTCCTTATGGTCCAACTTTCACAGCCATCCATTGCAACTGGGAAAACTATAGCCTTGACTACACACACTTTTGTTGGCAGAGTGATGTCTCTGTTTTTTAGCATGCTGTCTAGCTTTGCCATGGCTTTCCTCCCCAGGAGCAAGGGTCTTTTAATTTCTTGGCTGCAGTCCCCATCTGCAGTGATCTTGAAGCCCAGGAAAAAACTACTTCCATTTCTTCCCCATTTATTTGTCAGGAATTGAGAGGGCTGTGCTTAAAATCTTGCAGCTTGGCAAGAAAGCAAAATGCCATACAATATCAGATCAGAGAACTTTTCACTCTCTGCCTGAATATTTAATTTTACAGTCATGGCCTATGGACATTAATAAGTCTTTCCTAATTTGTCAAATTCTTTTTTTAAAAAAAAATCAGTGACTATTGTCACATCTTAGCGTTTCTCAGCGACAGCAACTTTAAGGGGCAAAGACTTCATTTCCCAGAGATGCAAAATATATAAAATATTCATTCTTAATTTTAGTTTTCTAAATTGGTCACTCTTGAGCCCGGAAAGAGACAGTGTCCAGAATTCCACTTGCTGGTTAGAGAATTTGGGGAGTTGAAATCCATACATCCTAAATTTGCTGAGGTTGAGAAACATTGCCTTACAGCAATTGAATCCACACTTTAATTGTTGAATTTCCTTTTTTTTTTAATCTACCTTTTCCAGTGAACATATTGATAAAATATTAAGACAGAAAGAATATAATCTCCGTGGCTGGGATTGAATCAGTGTCATAAGAGCAGTCGGTGGTTTCACTACCAAGTTGTAAACTTGTCATTTAAGAGGTGGCTTTCCCCCATGGCTGTGATGTGAACATCTCTTTACATGAATCTTTTACCAGTCAGGTATCCTCCAGACCATGGGTCTCCAACCTTGGCAACTTTAAGACTTATGGACTTCAAATCCCAGAATTCCTGCAGCTGTCCAGATTATAGCTTTAAATCCTAAGCAGCTGCACTATTGTAGGATGAGTTTCTCCGTCTTGATGGCCAATGATGCTGTCATCCCAATGAGCACAGATTCCTTGGAAATGGACAGCTCAACAGTGGGAAGGCCTTCTCGGAGGCTTCTTACTGCAGAGAGAGAGACCAGCCTTTCAACGTTGGAAAGTTTTGTCAATCCAACAAATCAGTTGTTTGAAGACCTGATCTTGTTACTTGGTACTCTGTGGTCCATCAAGTCCTAATGGCCTACATGACAAGTCCATGCAGTTTTCTAGGGATTTTGGGATTGGCTGAAGGTCATTCAGATGGCTTCCATACCCAAGGCAGGACTAGAACTCACAGTTTCCCTGGCACCCTTGTTGGAAATATGGGGCTCAGCTTGACTCTTTAAATCAGGGGTCTGCAACCTTGGCAACTTTTAAGACTTGTGGACTTCAACTCCCAGAGTTCTGGGAGTTGAAGTCCACAAGTCATAAAGTTGCCAAGGTTGGAGACCCCTGCTCCAGAACATCTGAACTAAAATTCCCACAAATTGGCTGCAGAAGTTGGGAATTGCATCCAGACACGTCTTGAGAGCATTGGATTAAATATCTTTTACTCTTGCCCTTGGGGATGTAATAATCAACTGTCTCACAATTGACATTAATCTTGATCTCTGCTCTAGCTTGCATCAGGTGTACATTTCTGATCCATTCGCCCCCGTGTTGAACCAGCTATGCTGTCCCTATTGCCAACTCTTGGGTTAGTCGAGGACTGGTCAGGCAGTCGGTTGTCATGATTCTGGTGTATTTGTATATGGAAAAAAACACGCTCCTCATCCTGAGCCTGTACTCTGGAATCTCTTGGAACACTGTGTAGGGATTACACGTGGTTGCAAACATCTGATTTGCTATTCCGTTCCAGCTGTGATGCAAGGCTATAAGCTATTGCAGTTAAGATCTCGCTGACGGTTGCCTGGAAGTGAGTTGCTCTCCCGAGACTTTTTTTGCTTCTGCCTCTGAACTGTAAGTGGAAACTCCTTGGATGGCAGCTCCAGCTCTTTATTCCATTCCCGTGTGATTTCTGTTTACTGTGAGTAAAATGCAGAGTTTTCTATAAAGTGGGAGTTTATAATGTCTTTTTTCCTCGGGAGTGAAGTGCTTCATGAGTTAGACCAGAGGTCTTCAAACTTGGGAGCTTTAAGACTTGTGGACTTCAAGTCCCAGAATTCTCAGCCAGCAAAGCTGGCTGAGAAATTCTGGGAGTTGAAGTCCACAAGTCTTAAAGCTCCCAAGTTGGAAGACCTCTGGATTAAACTGTACTTTTACATTACGTTTACAAATGTCTAGAAATGTTTTAAAGGGGAATTTCTCGATCTGTTCATTTGGGTTCAGATTCAGCATGTGCACTTTTGTGTGTGTGTGTGTGTGTTTTTTAATTTAGCTATTCCATGTACATCTTTCCTATTTATTAGACTACTTCCTCAGGGCAGTCTTTGAAGAAGAAAAAAATGAATAGCAACTTTGAAAATGCCTGGTTTATGACAGCATCTGTGATTCATGGCATGTAGTGCTAGAGTTTCCAATGTATTCTAGTGGCTTAGAAGACAGATCTTTTAACTACCATTTTTCTCAGGATTGTTTCCCTCCATAATCTGATCCACGGTCCTCTTCTGAGACCATCAGGAAAAGATCTTACGCTTCCATTGTTACTGTGACAGCATGCTAGGCTCATAATTAGTCACCAGTTTGGCCACTTCGGCAAGTCACAGTTTCCTTCTATCAAATAGATAGGAAGCCTCCCCGAATTAGGGACAGATTCTTCTTTTTCAGACCACAGATGAGTAACATAAATACCGGTGAGTATTTAAGCTACCCTGTTTCCCTGAAAATAAGACCTCCCCAATAATAAGCCCAATTGGGCTTTTGAGCACATGCAATAAAATAAGGCCTCCCCCGAAAATAAGCCCTCCCCCAAAATATTTAAACCCAGAGCTGGAAACCAGGTAAGATGGCAAGAGGAGCTCCACCTTGCTCCACGCACCCCAAAATAATAAGACCTCCCCGAAAATAAGGCCAAGCGCTTATTTCGGGGTTCAAAAAAATATAAGACAGGGTCTTATTTTGGGGGAAAACGTGGTAGGAACCCTATTTGTAGGTCTTTGGACCTACAAGGATTCTTCAGTCATAAGCAGACCTTACTGAGCTTACTAACTGCTGTCCTCATCTGTTCTCGTAGGAAAAGTGGTTATGCGGCCTCACACTACTTCCTTTGTGGTTGCACTGAAATTATTATTTTTTTCTTTCTTTCTCTTTCCTCAGGAAGCGATTGGTATCGGGGAGCGCTGTACTTTTAAGAAGATCTTCCATGGACAAGAGAACATCTTGCGTTTTTCAGCGGCGGATGGGATCTAGAAGGATTTTTGCCACAAGCTTCATAGGAGAACCAGAGCAGGCTCTTGTGCCCTGGAGGCAAGGGCTCTAGTTTTCCAGAGCTTTTCCGCCAATGCAGAACAAGAGAAGGAGCACACCTCATTCTTGGAAAGAGACGTTGCGTACTTCCGAAAACTCAAACAAGACTTCTCCTGCCAGTATTTGGAGAGCTGTTTCTGGGCACAGTTCTCCCTGCCCTCCCAGTGGCTTGTGCAGTAAACGATTGTGTAACCATCTCACCCTTAGCCAGTCTTCCCAGTTTCTGTTTGTGCCGTGGCCTCTTTCCAGAGTAGATCATGGGGGTTCTTGCCCACCTGAAGCCCACCAGAGGAAGGGTGTGAACCCTGAAATGGCCCCTGTGATAGGCCAGAGACCTGCTACGCACTCAAGGTTGTTGTTGGTGGACAGGGGAACGGACTGACGGACTGACTGACTGCCCACGGCAGCTTCTTCCTGCCCTCAGGAATTTGCAGGCCACTGGCTTAGCGTGGCCCAGCCTGCCCTCTTCCCCCCTTCATCATGTTTCTACTGCTGCCCGTCGACAGTTTGGTAGTTAACCTGTTGGGCATTTCCCTGACCGTCCTCTTCACGCTGCTTTTGGTCTTCATCATTGTGCCGGCCATCTTCGGAGTTTCCTTTGGCATCCGCCGTCTCTACATGAAAACCCTTCTACAGATCTTCCAGGTGAGTTCACCCTGCTTTAACATTCTTGGGGGCCGGGGGGAAGCAACCTGAGACCGGAGCCAGCACAAAACAAACGAATCAGAGCTCTTGCGACACAGGTCTTGTATGCTGGATTAAGAAACAGGGAGTTTCAGGCAAGTCCAGCTGTGCCATGGGTTGACAGTGTGACTGGAACTTGTGACGTAAGGGACAAATGAAGATGTCCCTGGCAAGCAGGTGCAGGGTGTTGCTTAACCATTAACATATCCCTCCATGGGGATTGCTCTCAGTCAGAATGGAGTAACAGCCGCACAGACAGTAGCCAACAGCAGCTCTTCTTCTACAGCTCAAATACAGACTCCAGTGTAGACCGAAAAAGAGGACGGTGGGCAAGCATAAGATGGCCTCCCCTCCCACATCAACTTTTCAAGGATGGAAAGTGGGGGGGAAACATAAGAACAAGCAATACATCATGTCGAGGGTCACCTTGAAGCCGTTGCATGAAAGAAACCTCCCTCTTTTTTCCATTTTTCACTTCCTTGAGGGCTGCCTCGCCCGAAAACTCAATGCGCACCCTGGGACCCTGTACATCCGTTACCACCGTTCATTAATTCAACCAGAGCCTTGGCTGGTGCAGTCACACAAACAACTATAATCTAGGGAGCCAGCCACTGGGAAATTAGGTGTCCTCTTTTCTTTCTTATTCCTCCAAAACCCTCATTTCAGCCCAGAATCAGAACGCACATGACATTTGGGAGTCTTAACTTAAAATAAGAATGTTTATTACTTCCATTTTCCCAGTGTTCATTATTTTTGAAATCCTCTAAAATCAACTCATCGTACTGTGTAAATAGATCGTGTCGAAAGCAGGTCCCCTTAACGGGTTATAATAAACTATGGAAAAATAAAAAGCAGGAAATAAAGGAGAATTGAGATGCCATTGTTGAAACCTGCATAGCAGAGTGCTTTTAGAGATTTTCCTTGGTTTCCTTTGAAAGGAAGTTGGTAACATCAGTAATATCTTTTTTTTTAAAATTAGGGTATTTTAACAGCATTTCTGGGTCAGTGTTTCCATGCACAACAACTCCAAAATTCCTTTTGTGCCCTGGCCCACCCTAGTTCAGACTCTATCAGCATGTTGTGATTGTTTGACCAAGTAATTTGTACTTGGTAACAGACATTTTATTTTATTTATTTATTTTAATGACATTTTTTGTCAGGGACGCAGTGGCTAAGGTGCTGAGCTTGCCAATCAAAAGCTCGGCAGTTCAGCGGTTCGAATCCCTACCGCTGCATAATGGGGTGAGCTCCCATGTCTTGTCCCAGCTTTTGCTATTCTAGCAGTAGCAAAAAATTGCAAGTAGAAAAACAGGGACCCCCTTTGGTGGGAAGGTAAGAGCGTTCCGTGTGCCTTTGGCGTTGAGTCATGCCGGCTACATGACCATGGAGACGTCTTCGGACAGAGCTGGCTCTTCGGCTTTGAAACGGAGATGAGCACCGCCTGTGCGAGGGGAACCGTGACCTTTACCTTAATGGACATTTTAGTGAAGGACACTTTAGTGTCTCATCTTTTCACATACAAAGATAATTTAATAATCTGTCCTTTTTGTTTGTACCACTCCAGACCATGTGGTGCTGTTAGAAACGTAGCAACCTTACACCTCACTTTTGTGTCATTTACAAACAAATAAGAATATACCCCTCAGCTGATGTTTCAAACCCCTCCCCCCTTTCCTAACCCTCCATCATAGGAACTTTCATTTTTCTGTTGCTCTTCTTTCCATCCTTTAACCATTTCAATCCATAACTCTCAAGTGTCCTCTAGGACCTTCAGGGAAATTTCCCAGGACATTTGCTAATTCTTCGGTTGAGCACCAGCAGGAAACTGAAAGATGAGGTGGCTGGCAGGAGGCCGACCCACACTTCAAGGGTGAAATGCTCCCAGTTCGGACTGGATCACTTGATCCCGTAGCGATGGTGGCGGGTGGTTTGGAGAACCGGTAGCAAAGATCCCCCCCTCCATGCCCAGCTGAGCCGCGCGATCATCAGAGGCTTTTTTTTTTTTTACTTTTAAAAGTATTTTTTCTACAACCTTTTCAGCGGAAAAAGTGCTTTTAAAAGTAAAAAGAAAAGCCTCTGATGATCGTGCGGCTCAGCTGGGATCGTCAGAGGCTTCTGAAAGCATTTTTTTCTGCAACCTCTTCGGCCAAAGAGGTTGTAGGGGGAAAAAAAGCCTTTAAAAGCCTCTGGCGATCCCAGCTGAGCTGCCTGATCGTCAGAGGCTTTTAAAAGCAGAAAAAATGCTTTTAAAAATTAAAAAAAGAAGTTGGCCACGCCCACCCAGTCACATTACCCACCATCACCACCACCACCAAGCCATACCCACAGAACCGGTAGTAACAAATTGTACATTTCACCATTGCCGCACTTCATCCTGGTAGCCAGTGGACTATTCCAGCCTGAGGGTCTTCAGCCTCTTGAGTTGCCTGTAACCCGGTGGGAGTGTTGATTTCCATCCAGGGATTTCCACAGAGCTTTAGATTCAGTGGGAACTGTTTTGGGAAAAGAGCCAGAACCTTTACAAATACTTCCCCCCCCCCCACTCCAGATGTCAGCTGAATATAATATATGTAGGTAATTTTTTGAATGAGGGGCTTCTGACATTCTTCTGGTGATCCCATCTGACCGTATTCCATGCTAAGAAAAGCAAATAAAATAAGAATAAGAATAAGAATAAGAATAAGAATAATTGACATTGCAATACCTGGTGATGCACGGATTGAAGATAAGCAGCAAGAAAAAAAAATCACAAAGTACCGGGACTTGCAAATCGAAGTTGAGCGACTATGGAAAAAGAAATCATGTGTTGTTCCGATTGTAACTGGAGCCCTTGGAGCAATACCCAAAGGGCTACCTCGCTATTTAGAAATTCTAAATTTACCGGACTTGAACATTTTGATTCTCCAAAAAACCACCTTACTCAGAACAGCTTACATCCTCCGACGATACCTTAACAGTTCCTAGGTCCTTGGTTAGGACTCGAGCTGCTGAGCTATTAACCAGCCTCAAAGACTGTGAATCTCACTACAGATTAACCAATAATAATAATAATAATAGTACCCCTTTAAAATTTCCAGCTTTGGTAATTGCCCTGCTGAACCAGGTCTTAACTCCTTATCTTCTTGTAGCAGGCATCCTTTTGCGTAGCTTGTACTACGCAAGCATGCTTATTTTGCATAATGTATTTTGTAGGATGGACGTCAGAATGTTACGCTTAAAGCCCTGAAAACCTTTCAGAGTCATCTCTCTGGCTACCGTTCAAGCATTGCTTGTGTTCTTTTTCTCCCATCCCAGCTTGTTTTTCCTTCTTTTCAACGTGAAAGTTGAAAAGCCTGTCAAAGAATAGGATTCAGCACTATTTTCTTAGGTATCTATTTCGTATTTCCTCCGGGGGCTCCAGGCATCTTCCCCTGCTGTGTGTATCACAGTGTAGGCATGGCTGTGCTTCTAAGGTTCTTACTTAATAAACCTGTGTTAAATTGAGAGGGTCAGATGGGAAGTAGGCAAGTAACATTGGGGAGGAGCAGGGAAGCACCCCTAGGGGTGAGCTGGATCTTTGTATAATGCAATGATAGGTTAGTTTCCAGGAATTGTTTTCAGGAAGCTTTGTGGACGTTGTGATGTAAAACAAAGGAGTTTGGGCCAAAAAGAAAAGCAGGAACAACCCAGAGAGGGACCATTAAGGGAGAGGGGTAGGAGAAGACTGCATGCCCAGGATATCCAAAATTGGCCAGGTAGAAATGCCTCTTCTGCTGTCCCAAAGATGCTTTTTGGGACTTCAGTTCTGGGAGTTGAAGTCCACAAGTCTTCAAGCTGCCAAGTTTGGTATAAGGTCTCCTGCCTTGGGCCGAGGGTTGGCATAGAAGACATCTAAAGTTCCTTCTAGCCCTAAGAGTCTATGGTTCTAGTGTCCACAGCTGGGGAATTCTAGGAGTTGAAACGTCCCAAAGTCTACGGAGATTCTCAGCCTCGTTTCGCTTCTCATCCAAGCAGCTTCTTCAACTCCGACTGGAATAGAAGCAAAACGACTTCGGAGAAAAAAAAACCAGAAAGTCTTGGAAAAAAAGCCCTTTTGGGACAACCACGGCCTGGGTGACTGAGATGCTCCACATTTGCCTCTTCCGCTCCACTTTGTGGGCACTTTCCCTTTGCCCTTTCAGCCTGGTAGGTGGGCAGCCTGTCTGACGCCAGATACAAAGGTTAGGCAGGCAGGAACTAGCACAAAAGAAGTCAACTCCAGCCCCACCTACCACAGCGGGACTTTCTGCTGATTATACTGCAGCTTGGAAGTCACAGAGTCTGGCTTCCCATCTCTAGAGCTTCTCCTGGGATTTGCGTTTCGGTTATGATGTATTTTTAAAAATCCTCCTTTTACTCTTAAGCCAGCATTTGTTTTGTTATTCAGAGCTTTCATCTAATTAGGAGGAAGCTGCCTCAAGCTCCTAGCCTTATAATCTGAGTTTGGGCATTGTTTTCCCCGTCTTATTCCCATGCCCTTTTCAAGAGGAGGTGTCAAGATTTTAGACGCTGCCAAAAGGAAGATGTTTAGAGTGGAATATCTAAAAACAGGCAAATAAAACTTGCAGACACCAACAAGCAACAATAACATCTCCATTGTTATCTGAACCAGCCAATTTTTTTGGTTTTTGTTTGTTTTTTTAAAGAAATCCATGGTCAGATTTAAACCGAGCCACTGGAAAGCTTCTTCTTTGCCCAAGCAGTCTCCAAGAACAAGTTTTCACTGTCCATTTAAGCCAAGGGAATTGTTTCAGATGGTGGGTGTATCCTCCACCCCGTAACATCAAATGCAGCTTCATTTTCCCCACTCAACAGGCTAGATAAGAAAGGAATGAAGAGGGAAGAGGCAGAGATAAAATGACAGGAAGAGCTGTTCTATGCCAAGGGCTTTCTGGTCCAGCATTCCTTCTCTCTAATGACTCATCCTCCACTTTATAAGAAGCCCATGATCAGAACAGACTCACTGGTTCCACACAGCCTGTTATGCCGTAGTTGGTTATATTTGTGGTTGGCAAAGCCTGGCATGAATTTTCAGCAATCCGGGTCAAAAAGGAAATTTGAGAGCTGCAACTAATGCAGAATAAGGCCTAAAACAGCTGTGTTGCTGTACTCGTTAAAAAAAATAAAGTAAAGCAATACTCCAAAATTCAGCTTTGCTCAACCAGCCATCTCAAAAAATAATAATGATAAATAGTTCATTCCTTAGCTATTAAAAAATTGCCCATTCTTGGAATAAGCTATAATTATCGTAAATTCTCACAGCCTAAAACGGTGAGGGTGAATCTATGGCACGGGAGCCACAAGTGGCACGCAGAGCCATATCAGTGGGAACACGAGCTCAGTTCCAGCACACATGCATGCGCCAGCCAGCTGATTTTTGAACCTTCTGAGCCAACCAGTTTCCGGCCTCCGGAGGGCCTCTGGGGTGGGGGGGAGGCCATTTTTGCCCTCCCCAGGCTCCTAGAAAGGCTCTGGAGCCTGGGGAGAGCAAAAAAGCAAGCCTACCGGGCCCACCGTACCATCACGTGCCAAAAGCGGGGGGAGCACGGAGGGGGCAGAGCGCATAGAATTTTGGATGTGGGCACGCGTGTGTGTGACCCCCACCGCGCTCCCCCCGCTTTTGGCACGCGATGGCAAAAAGGTTAGCCATCCCTGGCCTAGTAGTACATGATCCATAGTTTACAAATCGCAGGAGATGGTGTTACGCAGCATATTAAGACCAAAGCTATCAAACAGATTACAGTTTAGCAGTCTTTGGGTCTGTGACCATAAACGTAATTAATAACAATTCAGCAAGATGGGTGACTAGATCACATTATCGAGCCCTATAGAGTTATCTAACCCAGTTTTGCATGCTCTGTTCACTGTAATTTGACTGAACTTAACTTTTGACTGCAAATTGCTGAGGGTTGAGTTGGCAAGTTTCTTCCCGCCGAGCATATGCAGGGGGCTGTTAACCCAAAGCTGCTGGGCTTGACCTGATCCTGTCCAGCATATGCCAGAATGAGTAGCAGCCTAGTAGAAGCTGATGGAGCAGGACAGGAAATTAGCACCTCTCCGTTTTCATTTTTGGACCCGATGATGCGAGATGAACTGCTAAACAGGCATTGCGTTACGTCTGTGGAGATTCTCCGTCATCCAGGTCATGGTTGTCCCAAAGGTACTTTTTTCAAGAGGCAACTAGACTTTCTGGTTTTTTTCTTTGAAGACATTTTGCATCCAAGAAGCTTCTTCAGCTATGATTGGATGGTGGGAAATGGAAGGATTTATATTCCTTGCAGACAACTGGTCATTTGCATCCTTTTAGAACAGGGGTGTTTGGATCTGGCCCACAGGGCTGCCCTGGGAATAGTGAAGGACCGGCTCGCGGAGTCTCTACCAGCAAAAATGGATGCATGCGCTCCGTTTTTGCTAGCAGTGGGTTGCAGGAGGCCGTCACAGCCGAAAACAGAGCTCAGGGGCCAGTTTTCATTGGCAGAGTGCTCTGGCCACCACAGGTGCCCAACACAAGTGATGTCATGCTGGCCACACCCACCCTGGCTACGCCCACCCCGGCCCCCAGAGCTCAAACGCAAACCTGATGCGGCCCTCAATGAAATTGAGTTTTACACTCCTGTTTTAGGGTTTTGAGACCACTGAAGATTTATCTGTGTCCTCAGGGTCATCTGAGTGGTGCAAATGGGTGTGGAGCCTTCTTGGAAGTGCTGAAAGGACTCTATTGTCGACTGAAGATAGATGATGTCGTATCCTTCCCCCTCTGTTGAGGGAGGGCTCTCCAATTTTGACACAGATGGCCTCTTTGACCCCTCCTTTCAAACCAGTGGTCCTCTCTGTTCAAAATGTGAACTTTGTTGTCTTATAAAGAGTGGCCTGTGTCTTTTAAATACAGATGGACTGCTGAATCTAGTCTTGATGGTTTGTTCTCCTATGTTGCATCACGTGTTTGTAAAGTGGTTGTTTTGTTTCCCCAATGTACAGATCTGCACAAGGCTCACTGCGTTGAACTGCCTATACCACGTCGATCAGTTTCTGTCTGTGTGTTTTATCCTTGGGGTGGACAAGCTTCTGCTTGCCCACCCCAAGGATAAAACTAAGGCATTGTGTTAGTTGCCAGCCTCCGATCGCTTCCTTAAACTTGTTGCTCCTTACCATCTGCGCACATAGGTACCCACCCTGGTTCAAAGAAATAAATTTCACAACCGGCTCTGAAGGATCTCATTTCCTCTTTCTCTTTATGTCTTGCAGTGGGCAACGTTAAGAATTGAGCGTGGTGCCAAAGAGATGAACCACCCTGTTTATAAGCCCTGCGTCAACGGTAAGAGGGCTAGGTGCCTTTTCTTAAGAGCGGTGGGGGTTGGGGGGGGGTCCCATCAGGCACCGCTTCTCCTACTGTTTGGCTGGAAAAGGCGCATTTCTTGTTGCAGGAATCATTGCCAAAGAGCCCACTTCATTGGAAGAGGAGATCAAGGAGAACCGCAGGAACTCCAGCAAGACCCTGGATGCCCCCGACTTTGAGCTGTCCGACATCTTCTACTTCTGCCGCAAAGGTGTGGAGAGCATTATGGACGATGAGGTGACCAAGCGTTTCTCTGCAGAAGAGCTGGCGTCCTGGAACCTGCTGAGCAGAACCAACTACAACTTTCATTACATCAGTCTACGCCTCACCATCCTGTGGGGGACGGGCTTCCTGGTCCGTTACTGCTTCTTGCTACCACTCAGGTACGGGCCAGGGCAGGTTTGGGCTTCTCATTGGACAGCCAGGAGGAAGATGGGACACCTTCTTCTCTCTCCTGGAGAAACCCTAGGTCAGGCTTCCAAGTAATAGATCCATAGCAAGCAAAACTCCAAGGCAGATAAATTCCTCAAAGAATAGCTTTATTGGATATATCACATCGGCACAGATTTGGTGAAAACTGACTCTGAAGGATCCTGTGGTTTGCACCTAATTATAAAAGTAAAAGTTTTCCCACTTTCTCAAAACAATCAGTCACATGGTCCAATCACGGTGCGGTCTGGCTGCCGGGTGAGATCACCCCGCCTTCCTCCGACCAGGTGTGAGAATGTCTTGGGTTCCCAAGGGAAAATATTTTGTTTTGGCTACAGAATCCCAACTACCGTATTTTTCAGAGTATAAGACGCACCGGACTATAAGACGTGAAGAAAACAAGAAAAAGAAATCTGCCTCCCAGCAATTTTGCCTCCTTGCAGCAAACAGCAAACAGCCTGCTTTACTTTCACTTTCGTTTTCAGCATAGCTTGATTAGCACAAGGAAAAAAAATCTGCTCCAGCAATTTACCTCTTTGCAGCAAGCAGCAGAGTCCTGCGCAAAACAGCTGAGAGCAAAACAGCTGAGAATCGGGAGGCCGATCCAGTCAACTTGGGCTAATTAGGCTGTGCTGAAGCTGAAAGGAGCTGTTCCTTCTTGCTGCTTGCTGGGAGGCAGAGCCCAAAGGGTGGGGGCCAGTGGATGGGCGGGGCTACATTCAGTGTATAAGACACACCTAAATTTTCACCCTCTTGGGGGGGGGAAGGTGCATCTTATAGTCTGAAAAATACGGTATCTCAAATCGGGGGATCCCTTATCCCTCAGCTCCAGTGTGGCAACACTGAAGCGGTCAGAATGGATTTGGTCAGGCCAACTTCAGGGATGACACCCTATAGTGAAAACCCTAGTTCATTTAGTGACATTCAAAGTTACCACGGCACTGATAAAACAGTGACTTAACAACTGTTTTTCACATCACCGTTGCCCCATCTCCACGCTCGACATTAAAAGGCCTGGCAACTCTCTCACACTTTGAAGGGTCGTAAAATGGGGGCAAAACCCATCTAACGAATGCCTCGCTTAGCAACGTCAATGTTGGGCTCAACTGTGGTCGTAAGTCGGGAATTACCTGTACATCCCTCCTAAGGGTAGAAAAATCCTTCTGTTGGTCAGCCCCCAATTCAGAAGGTTTTAACAGAAGTACAGCTAGCTATCTTGCCATGATCTGAATGCTGTGAGATTGTACCTTAATACCTTGTTCTCCCTCCCTCTCTTCCCCCCCACCCTCTCTTTGTAGGGTTGCCCTGGCTTTTACCGGTATTAGCCTCTTGGTGTCGGGCACTACCATGGTGGGTTTGTTACCCAATGGAAGGTGAGTCCTCAGCAGCAAATTACATGACATTCACCGTCCAAAGGGAGGAACCCAAACCTCTAAAAGAAATCAGTTGTTGGGGTTTGTGAAATGGTTAATCCCCTTTTACACGTTGAATCGTTGTCATCTCCTCCGCGGTTTAGATTGTCCTTCAACAACAAAGACAAACCCACTTTCCTTCTCTACCCAACTGTTTGGGCAGAAGAGCCCAGAGTTAAAAGAAATGGGACCTCACCTTCCCTGGCATTCCTTTCCATCCTCAGATTCTTGAGGGAGCGTTAAATAAACTTACTGGGCAGGTTAAAGAGGTGGGAAGAAGTGTGGGAAGAAGGAGGCAGGCAAACCGCTTCCAAAATGTGGCCAAGAAAACAGCTTGGACTTACCCAGGCAGTCATCGGAGAGTCAAGAATGACTTGAGGGCACAGGAAGAAAAAAAAAAAAAGATTTAAATGGAGTGATAGGTCATTCTGTAAAAAGGCTGGCAGATCAGGATTCTCAGGGTATATTTCAGAAGGCTGATTTAACGACTCGTTGGGTAACATCTTAAGGAAACGCCGGTCCTAAGCACTTGGCATTTACACCGCTCAGATTTACAGGGTAATTTGAGAGGAAGCCCTTCGGCTCGCCTCTCACTTACAAATCAGCCAATTATTGGAACAGACTTTTGGGTCCTGCTTTGCAGAGGGTGTTCCTAGGAGTGGGCTCTTGTAAGAAATCCGAAGCAAAGGGGTCCTTGGTGCTCTTAGGAGCCTGGTTATTTTCTTGGAAACATTTCATTACCCAGACTGGAAGTTAAACATCATGCAGTGCTGATGAAGACAGCCTGCAAGGGAACCGCCAAACTCGAGAGCCCCAAGGAACCCGTCATTTCAACCCTGAGCTACAAACATTCTCCATGATTGAAATCGTGGCTTAGGCCCGGGGTACTTGCAGGACCGTTTCCAGCCGCTTTCCCACCGTCCTGTGCGCTCTCACAGAGTGGGCTTCCTCAGGGTGCCGTCGGCCAGACAATGTCGGCCCCCGACTTCCTTTCCTTCCGTCGCGAGCTGAAGACGTGGCTCTTTCGTCAACTTGATCTAGCCTGATCCCTGTTGAATTTTTAAAATTTTTAGTGTTGTAGGGTTGTTGTATTTTAAGTATTTAATTGTTTTTAACTTTCAGCCAAAGTTTATATGGGTTTTATAATTTTTAACTTTTATGTACTGTTTTTTATTCGGCTGTTCACCGCCCTGAGTCCGCAAGGAGAAGGGCGGTATATAATTCAAATAAATAAATAAATAAATAAATAAACTTGACTGATCCGTTATGGGTGTACATTGTTATAATTTTAAATTCTTTTTAATCGGGTTATTGATTTTAATTTTATTGTGATTTGTATTGGATATTGTTGTTTTTGTAAGCCGCCCTGGGTCCCTCGGGAGAATGGCGGCATATAAATCACAATAAATAAATAAATTTTATTTATTTATTTATTTTATTTTTGTGATTTATATGCCGCCATTCTCCCTGAGGACTCAGGGCGGCTTACATAAAACAGTCACCAATACAAATCACAACAAATCTAATTAAAATAAGATTAAAATCCACAATAACAACCATTAAAATTATAAAAACTATACAACCCCACGATCAGAGAATTATTGGAACAGCCACGTCTTCAGTCCGCGACGAAAATAAATTAAATAAATAATTTGCAACTTCCACCTTTTTCGTATGTCTCTGTGACATCAAAGCACATGTATGTAAGACACAGGTTTGACACCAGGGGTGAAATCCGGCACGTTCTGACAGGTTCTGGAGAACCGGTAGCGGAAATGTTGAGCAGTTCAGAGAACCGGCAAATACCACCTCTGGCTGGCCCCAGGAGTGGGGTGGCCCCAGAATGGGGTGGAAATGGAGATTTTACAGTATCCTTCCCCTGCCACTCCCTCCAAGCCACGCCCACAGAACCGGCAGTTAAAAAAAAAATTGGATTTCACCACTGTTGTCAAACTCACCACGTCACGTTGCCGCTGCGTGACATTTCGTGACGTTTTTCCCATTTGCAGAGCTGCAGTTGGCGTGGCCTGCACATGACACATCTGGCCAGTTTTACACCCCTGATGTAAGAGGTGGGAGTAATATTTGGAGCCTCCATTTCCTATCCCAAAATGCTTTGCAGACACCTACTACCTATTTTAAACTACCTATTTGCCTTCCCTCATTGGGAATCCCTATGAGCTCCCTTCTCTGTGGGAGCTCGCGCCCTTTGGAACGAACTGCCCCCGGAAATTCGCAAGGTCTTCGACCTCCGCGTTTTTTGCTGTGCCCTCAAGACCCTGCCGTTCCGACAGGCGGGGCTGTCTATGTAAATGAATTTTAATTCAGAGTTTTTAATCTTTGGGTTTTTAATTATTTCGGCCGAAATTGTTTAATAATTTTAATAATTTTAAATTTAAATTATGATGTCTGTATATTTTGTGTTTTTACTTGGCTGTACACCGCCTCGAGAAGGGCGGTATAGAAATATATTATTATTATTATTATTGGTTAATCTGTAGTGAGATTCACAGTCTTTGAGGCTGGTTAATAGCTCAGCAGCTCGAGTCCTAACCAAGGACCTAGGAACTGTTGTTGTTGTTGTTGTTGTTATTATTATTAATTATTATTCTGATTAATTTTGTGAGCCAGCATCACGTAAAATTGGACGCATTATTGTTTTTCATCATGATTATTCTTTTCCTTGAGGTTTGTAAGCTTTGTTTGGGAAAGGCATGATGTTATAAATGATTAGCATGTCAGTAGTTGGCTTGAATTATAAACTGAGATGGGATAGCAACACAGTTCTTCTTGTCTTTAGGCACAAAGATTTCCTCAGCAAGCATGTGCACCTGATGTGCTATCGGATCTGTATACGAGCTCTTACAGCTATCATCACCTATCATCACCGGTACGGTGGGGACTGGGAGGAAGTTTGTGAGATATTTGTCCAAAGAAAGAGAAAACTTTCTATGTACCACAGTTCCCTAGAAAGGTAGCACAGGCTACCTGTAAACATTCTAAACATTTAAGAAGTATTTGTGTGTTTGTTTGATGTTTATCTCAACTGTATTATTCTATTTTCCCCATCAAAACAGCCCTCTGTAGTGGGTTGGGCTGAGAGAGAGTGACTGGCCCAAAATTAACCAGCCAGCTTTTTATTACCGAATGCTATAGCTGAGATGATAGACTTAAACATTTGTGAACAAAGTCTGTTATTTTGTCAAAAAAAAAACCCCAGAAGGATGGCTGGATGAGATTTCTGTTGCTTGAGGGATACATTTTCCTGATAAAATAGCAAAAAAGATTGAAGAAAGCCATGGAGAAGGAAATGCAGATTATACTTCTGGTATAATTTATCTAGGCAGTTGTCCATTTATGGAGCTTTCTTTTGGCACAGCATTTTGGGGTTCTCAGATAAGTTTGGAGGGTCGTGTGTTTGTGTTTTAAGCATCTACTTCCCTGGTCTGTGGGGCAAGGCCTAGAGCAGAGCAGGGTCCCTTTATGATGTGTGGACTTCAACTCCCAGAATTCCTGTGCCCGCATGGCTCAGGAATTCTGGGAGTTGAAGTCCACAAGTCATATAAGGTTAATAGATCCCCACCTCTGGCCTAGAGATTCTCCATCCATTAAGAATGGGGAACGGGGAGCAAAGGATGCATGCAGATAAGCTTACTCAGATAAACTTACTTACTTACTCTTACTTACCTTACTCTTAAGTCAATTGAGCATTGGCTTCACTTTTTCATGTAATCTCTTTTTTCTTCCTAACCTTAGGGAAAATAGGCCCCGCAATGGAGGAATCTGTGTGGCTAACCATACCTCTCCGATTGATGTCATCATTCTGGCCAGCGATGGCTACTATGCAATGGTAAGGACATCAAGTCTTGGTGGGTGGGTGGGGTTGTATGTGTTGGACCGCATTCCATTTCATCCTTCCTTTACAAATTCCCAGTTGGTGCAGAATAAATCCCATTATATCATCTTCATTTAACGACCCCATAATCCCTTGCAAGGTGGAGTCTGGGCAGCTGAATGGAGCTGAGTGTTTACTGGCCGGATGTCCTTCAGATATTCATCTGGCTAGCATCCTTAGTCTGGTCAGCTTCAGCACATTAGTTTGCTGTTTTTTTTATCTCCTGCTTGGGGATAAAAGGCACAGCTTCTAAAGCACAGCTGAGAGGAAGCAGCAATGAGAAAAGCAGGCAAAGCACAGGGAGATCGCTTCACTCGACTGGCGCCTAGTTAGGGCTGAAAAAAAGCTTTTTCTGTTCTTCAGCTGAGAGGCGGAGCATAGCATGGAGATCTTCACTCGCTAGCTCCTCGTTAGAGCTGGAAAAAAGCTAAATATCAGCTGAGAGGCGGAGCAAAGCATGGAGATCACTCGCTAGCTCCTCGTTAGAGCTGGAAAAAAGCTAAATATCAGCTGAGAGGCGGAGCAAAGCATGGAAATCCTTCACTCGCTAGCGCCTCGTTAGGGCTGAAAAAAAGCTAAATATCAGCTGAGAGGCGGAGCAAAGCATGGAAATCCTTCACTCGCTAGCGCCTCATTAGAGCTGAAAAAAAGCTAAATATCAGCTGAGAGGTGGAGCAAAGCATGGAGATCCTTCACTCACTAGCGCCTCGTTAGGGCTGAAAAAAAGCTTAGAAAAAGCTACATTCGGAGTATAAGACACACCCAAATTTTCAGCCTCTTGGGAGGGGGAGAAGGTGCGTCTTATACTCTGAAAAACACAGTAATTATTTTCCTCCCATCACTGGAATAATCTGCATCTTTGGACAACGGGAGGGCAGATAGCCCAGCCTCTGGAGAGTCCCCAGTTCCCCAACATATCGCGCTCCGTAATATTTAGACCCCCGAGGTGCGTTTTTCAAGAGGCAACTGGGCTTTCTGGTTTTTCTTTGAAGACGTTTTGCTTCTTATCCGAGAAGCTTCTTCAGCTTCTTCAATTGCCTCTTGGGGAAAAAATCTCCATAGAAGTCGTATTTAGAAGTTGCCTTATGACCCAAAGGCACTTTGTTTCTGAATTAAACTATTCTGAATTAAACTGTTATTTTAGGCCAGCTATGTTATTCTCGTAACTGCTGCGGGAAGTGACCTCTTGACCTCTCCTCCTTTGCTCAGGTGGGCCAAATCCACGGAGGGCTTATGGGCGTCATCCAGAGGGCCATGGTGAAGGCTTGTCCTCACGTCTGGTTTGAACGTTCTGAGGTCAAAGATCGCCATCTAGTGGCTAGACGGTACGTAGCTCCCTTGGTAGAGAGTGAAGTCAGAGCCACGTCTCACTGGATTGCGCGTGCGTGACCGAGAGCCCAATCCTGCGTTGCTGACCTCCATTTCTGGATCTACCGAGGACGTTTTCTTTAAGATTCTCTTCTCTTTCTGTGTCTTCCTTTAGGCTATCGGAGCACGCTAATGACAAAAGTAAACTGCCCATCCTAATTTTCCCTGAAGGTAAGCCCCAGATTAAGAGAGAGGAGTGAGTCTGTTACTTTAAATGGATGACATAGAAAATTGGCGTTTTAAACCATAGAGTCAGGGGAAAAGAAGAGAGAGAGATAGTCCCCAGCTTCCTTTTCCTAACTCAACACTGCTGTGCTTGGGCTGGAGGAATCATGACCATGATGGAAGTTAGGCCTGCAGCATTATGAGCCAATCATATACAGTAGTGGCCAAAATTGTGGAAACCTTTTTGGAAAAGTGTATTTTGGAGGTTTGATGGTTTATAACACCACTTTTATTTTTTGGAATCTCAAGATAATCCTATTCCACTGCTGGAATGGCCTGGGAATAGCCCAGACCTTAACTCAGTTGAAAATCTATGGAGTTGACTAAAGAAACTGGTTAGTCAGAAGCGACCCAGCAATAAAACCCAGTTAATAGAAGCCATCCTTCAATCTTGGTTTCACATTAGAACAGCTGCAGAACTCAAAGGCTTGGTTCACTCCATGGGAAGACGTTGTAAGGCTGTTAATTCATGCTAAAGTTTACCCAACTAAGTATTAACTGACATGGTGATCATTTTTGTACGTCTCGTTTCTTCTACGTGTTTCACTTTTCTTCTTTATACTGCAACTGCTATTTTAATAGCAAATCCTTCCTAAAAGTTACATAAAATTAATGTTCTGGGGGAAAGTTCAATTTTATTTATATTTTCAGTTTTCCTTTTTTTTCCTCTGTTTTTCCTTTTTTTTTTTTTCTTCTGCTCTACTTGCATTCTTTCCTTATAAAAAGTTTAATAAAAATAGTAACTTTTTTTAGAAAAAAAGGACAAAAGAGGGAAACAACTCCCATTTTCCTGTTCTGACGGAAAACAACTATTTGGAACGAGTAAAAGAGTTTGTTCCGTTTCCAAATAAACTTATCAGCCTGCTTTCTGTGTGCCAGTCTAAATCAGATGAGAGCCAATTAAATGGATTGGGTCATCAAGCCTGGGGATTTCTCGTTTTAAGGTCTTACCCGTCCCTAACGTAACATCATTTCCACTATCAGCAAGTCTCACAGCAGATATTCTTTCATTTGTCTTAATAGGCACGTGTATCAACAACACTTCCGTGATGATGTTTAAGAAAGGGAGTTTTGAGATTGACGCTACAGTTTATCCTGTTGCTATCAAGGTAAGGATTGTTGCTGCTTAGAAGCAAACCCCTTGAAACTTGAAGGTAAGAGATATAGGTAAGAGTGGCACCTGGAAAGGTAGGCGTGGCTCTACTTTCTGGGTGTAGCAGAGATATCTGAAAGTAGGTAGGGCCCAACGTTTCATCAAGGCAGCTTCTGGAATGCCTTCCTGTAATCCCACAATGACATATAATTGGAAGAATATGGACTTTGGTACTCCCCTGACTCACATGGCTTTACAATAGTGGCCAAAATTGTGGGAACCTTTTGGGAAAAGTGAATTTTGGAGGTTTGACGGCTAATAACACACTTTTTTTATTATTATTATTATTTGGAGTTTCAAAATAATCCTACTCCATTGCTGGAATGGCCTGGGAATAGCCCTGACTTTAACCCAATTGACAATTAATGGAGCCGACTAAAGAAACTTGTTAGTTAGTCAGAAGCGACCCAGCAATAAAACCCGGTTAATAGAAGCCATCATTCAATCTTGGTTTCACATGAGAACAGCTGCAGAACGAAAAGACTTGGTTCACTCCATGGGAAGACATTGTAAGGCCACCATTCATGCTAAAAGGTTACTCAACTAAGTATTCACTGACATGGTGATCATTTTTGTATGTCTCATTTTTTCTACGTTTCACTTTATTCCTTTTTATGGTAACTAGCAAATCCTTCATAAAAATTATTGCGTTACATTCTTGATTAAAATACCTTTGGTATATAATTTTATGGTAGGACTTCCAAAAAAAGTGGTGTTATTAGCTAGTTTTAGAAAATACACTTTTCTCAAAAGGTTCCCACAATTTTGGCCACTACTACAGTTCAGTAATTCTCGGGTTGGAGAGTATCTGCTGGAGTCTGCCCACTTCATTTAATTTCCCATTTTATGGGATTCAGCCCAATTAAGCAAGAGAAGCACCAGGGAGTAAAGTTGGATTTACATGAGTTTCTGACACCAGAGATATTTTCAGAATTCCACCCTTCCGTACATAAACACACACCGCCCTGCCAACTGCCCAATTAATCAGTTGTCAGAGACATTTATTCTGGAGCATAAGGATAACCGGTCCATGCTGGCTCAGGAATTCTGGGAGTTGAAGTCCACAGGTCATAAACTTGCCCAATCCTGAGTCAACGATAGTCCACACACACATACACACACGGTTGTCAGACTTTGCGTTGGTGAGAAGAACCTTTCAGGCACCAGCAGCTGCCCTGGTTCTCTTTGGGATGGGTGCTCAGCCTTCCCTACTTTAGGATGATACTACGGGTAGTTTCAGCCTGTTACTTCAGTGTGTAGTCCTAAGATTAAAGTGGGACAATTAGCCCTGAAGGGATGATGAAGCGTATCCTAGAATTGGAATGCCATTAGAAAAGAGACACTTTTTGTGTCATTCTTGTGTTTTCAACCACAGAGAATGGCATGCATAGAAACATGGGTGGCACGATAGCAGTGTGCCAATATTTGGGGGGCTGCCACAAACAAGAAGGGTCCAACCTATTCTCCAAAGGACCTGAAGATTAGGACAAGAAGCGATGGATGGAAACTCATCAAGCAGAGAAGCAACCTAGAACGAAAGAGAAATTTCCTCACAGTGAGAACAATCAATCAGTGGAGCAACTTGCCTCCAGAAGTTGTGGATGCTCCATCGGGGGAGGCTTTCAAGAAGAGTTGGTTTTTTTAAAATTTAAT
This sequence comes from Coluber constrictor foxii, assembly GCA_038048745.1. Taxonomy (NCBI): domain Eukaryota; kingdom Metazoa; phylum Chordata; class Lepidosauria; order Squamata; family Colubridae; genus Coluber; species Coluber constrictor. The sequence goes on from CM075967.1 coordinate 38,389,797, forward strand.
TTATATGCCGCCCTTCTCCGGAGACTCAGGGCGGCTTACAATGCGTTAAGCAATAGCATCATACTTGCTTAGTAGGGCTTTCGAGCCCCCCTGAGCGGTGTTCTTTTTTATACAAAGTCAGATTATTGCCTCCACAATCCGGGTCCTCATTTTACCGACCTCGGAAGGATGGAAGGCTGAGTCAACCTTGAGCCTAGTGTTGTGACTCCGTTGCCTGAGCCTGTGTCATCGGCAGAAGAGGACTCTGAGAGTGAGGGAGAGGAGTTGGCAAGGCCTCCTTCTCCAGGACCCTCCTCTCTGGCAATGCCTCCGGAGGACACCAAAGGGCAAGAGATAGGCCCAGAGCCAAGCACATCCCCGCAGCCACAGGTGGACAGTGATGAGGGTAATGAGTCTTGGCTGGACCCTCACCAGCATCGCAGAGACAAACGTGCTCAGCAAAAGGGAAGGCGTGCTCGTGATTAGCTGACTCACTGGACCACACCCCACAGGCTATAAAAGGGGGTGAGTTAGCCATTCAGACTCCGTGACGGACAAAACTAACTCTTTTGAGTCACATTGCATCTCTGGAAAACAGCAATCTGGACCTTGGAAATATTCGGACAATTCTGACTGTGGGTATTTTTTGTATGTTGATAAAAGTTCTTGGCAAGCAGCTACTGGGTGGCTGCCAAGCGTCTTATCGGAAGAATTGGTTGTCTGCCGGTTTATTTAACCCCCCAGCTGTCTATCTGTATGTGTGTGTGTGAGAGAGACGGGGACAGAACACCTGGTGAGATTTGAACTTGCAGTAATTGCAGGCAACTGGTGTTACTTTAACACCACTTTAAGCTGCTGCGCCAAATCATTTGTCTGGAATGGTCTAGGGCAGGGGTATCAAACTCTTATGCTATATTTGCAGGCCCCTGTTCTTGTCATCTGTGAATCTTCTCACCATCTTGCCTTTTTCTCCCACCCACCGACTCACACTCTTTTTATTTTCCTTTTTTTTTTTTTTTTGTCTTCAGTATGACCCTCAGTTTGGAGATGCCTTTTTTAACAGCAGCAAATACGGCATGGTGAACTATCTGCTCAGGATGATGACTAGCTGGGCAATTGTCTGCAGCGTCTGGTACCTGCCTCCAATGACCAGACAGGTGAGTTAACTGGATCGGGGGCCTCTGGATGCCAGAAAATCAGCTGAGATTTTCCCCGGATTCTTTCTGAAAGTCAACTAACCCTCTCGGCTGTTTTCCCTTTCAGCCTGATGAAGATGCCGTGCAGTTTGCCAACCGGGTAAAATCGGCCATTGCCAGACAGGGAGGCCTGGTGGATCTTTTATGGTAAGCCAGTCCAGACTGATTCAATTCAAATCTTTACTGTCAGTGCCCAACATATGTACAATGAGACACATGCTGGAGGTGGGAACAAAGGGAAGGAGATAAGTGTAAGAGCCTTGGTGGTGCAGTGGTTAGAGTGCAGTACTACAGGCGACTTCTGCTGACTGCCGGCTGCCTGCAATTTGGCAGTTCGAATCTCACCGGCTCAAGGTTAATTCAACTTTCCATCCATCCGAGGTGGGTAAAATGAAGACCCAAATTGTTGGAGGGGGCAATATACTGACTCGCTTAGGAAGGGCTGTAAAGCGGTATATAAGTCTAAGTGTTATTGCTATCTTCCTCCCTCCCTCCCTTCTTTCCTTCCTTTTCTTTGAAGACGTTTTGCTTCTCAGCCAAGAAGCTTCTTCAGCTATCTTGGATGGTGGGGAATGGGTATAAATACTTTCCTTCCCTACCATCTTAAGTCAGAGCTGAAGAAGCTTCTTGGCTGAGAAGCAAAACGTCTTCAAAGAAAAACCAGAAATTCTCATTGCCACCTGAAAAAAAGTGGGACTACCATGACCTGGAGGACTGAGAATCTCCATAGATATTAAAACCCCCTCCTTTATGCTCCCCAAACACCGGTTTCCTAGCCGCCCTGCTGCTCAGGCCCAGAGTGACCGTTCCACTCCGACAGGTGTCTTTTCTTTTTTCCACAGGGACGGGGGCCTAAAGAGGGAAAAGGTGAAGGACACCTTCAAGGAGGAGCAGCAGAAGCTCTACAGCAAGATGATCGTGGGCAATCACGAGGACCGAAGCCGCTCCTGAGCTCCCAGAGATGGGAGTGGAGGGAAATCTGTTACAGCACTGACTGCCTAAGAACAATTTCCGATCTCGGGACTCCTAGATGACCTGCAGCAGCATCCATTTTTCAAGCTCTGGGGTGGGGGTGTTTCCTAATTCACTAGCCCCCTGCCCTCCCCTTCCTGTGGGGCTGCTGCCTTGTGCCCAAAGAGAAAGAGACCTCGTCCTAATTTCTCCACCTCAGACCCAGCAGCAGCAACCGAGGGACTTTGGCCATCGCTGGCAAAACGCAGTGCTGGTCATCTTTTGCGGGAATCGGCTGAAGTCCACCTGTGTCCCCAGAGGAGTGCCACGGGGGGGAAGGGCTGGTGGGGCCTCTGCTGCCACCGAGAGATCCCCTCCCGCCACTTCCTGTGGGGAGCGCTTCAGAGGAGGGGCCGACGCCTCCTTGCACCTTCCGCCCTCGCTCCCCGTCTTCCCCTCTCCAAGAAAAAAAAAACAGAAAAGCTGAATGCGGCTGCCGCATGGGTCCCCTCTGCATTTTGTATTAAATAATGTTGAAGGAGGGAGTCCGGTGTGGAGTTGTCATGTTCACTTGGCCTTGGCTGCATTGTTGCTCTGCGTGTTAAAAGGGGAGAAATACCCGTTTTTTTGGACTATAAGATGCACCTAAATTTAGAGGAAAACAACAAAAAAAAGTTTTTGGCCTGCTTTTTTTTTTTTTTTTTTGGTCTGTTTCTGGGGCTTTTTTTTTTTTCTTTTTGGCCCATTTTTGAGGCTTTTTTTTTTTGGCCCGTTTTGCGGCTTTTTTTCTTGTTTGAGGCTGTTTTCAGCCCATTTTCAAGACTTTTTTCAGGCCGTTTTTGAGGTTTTTTTCGGGCTGTTTTTTCTCCCCAAAAAAAGCTTCAAAAACAGATTGAAAAAAGCCCCGACAATGGGCTGAAAATAGCCGGAAAAAAGGCCCGAAAACAGGACGTGCAGAGGCCAAAAAATGGCTGGTGGGTGGGTAATATTCGATATATCAGTAATATTCGGTCTATAAGATGCACAGACATTTTCGCCCCCTTTTGGGAGACAAAAAAGTGTGTCTTATAGTCCGAAAAATACGGTAATTCTTTTTAAGAGTTTGAACCCTCCCTCTTTGCTGCCCCGCGTTATTCCTTTCGCCTGGCATAATTGGAAGGGGAGGGCCGGGTGACCCTGCAGGAGACCGATTTGACCCCTAAAGAACTTGTTCCTTTGGAAACTTGGCCTGCCATCCGCAGATTTTGCAAATAACTCTGGGCCGAATTACACAGGCTTCATTTCTTCCACCCCCCACCCCACTCCGTCCCTTCCAGACTTCCCAAATAATCCCAGCTAAATTTCAGATGTAGGAAAGGAACATTTAGCACTTGCTGAGTCAGACAAACAGTTTCAGTTGCTGAAGTCAGTGGCCCCGACTTCAGGAAGCCCCAGTACCTGGCAACACGGCCCTTTTTAAAGCCCATTTCATTTCTGTTATTTGAGAATCGCTTTTCCTCCCAAGGCATTTTGGTCTCTTGCATTGCTGCTTGTTACTTCAGAATAACTATTACTTCTGGCGTGGACTTGGGTGGAAACCATACACTCAAAGACCAAAGAGGCATCAGGGAGGCAGTCTCTGCATCTGACTTCTTTCATTGAGATCCTAAACAGCCTTCTCCCAAGCCCTGCTTTGTTTCCTTCTGGTTGTTGTTTGCTTCTAGAGCAGTTGGGTGGACAGGCCGAGACCCATATTTCTAGCCCATTGTTGTGATCCAGGCCCAAGTAGGTAGTATTAGACGCCAACAGTTCGAAAACAAACAGACTTTATTAGAACAGCTGAGAATTAACTCATTCTCAGCGTAGTCCAAAGTAAATTAAAACAAACTCTTCATAACACCAATTCTTCAGTCTAATCACCGACCTTGGTATAATTAGGCAAACTGCCAAAGGCTTCTCTTGGCAGAAGTTCAGAAGCAGAAGACGCCGACAAGAAATAAATGCAGCAAGACAAGAAACAAATCTATCAACGTTGTTTTCCGACAAAGAACCCAAGAACCGTTGCTGATCTTTTAAGCCTTCTGGGAGGGGCCAATCATCTCTTGGCCCTACTCCCGAGTCGTCCTCTTTGCTGTAGCTGCTCTTGCCTTCTGGCAGCTCTTCTCATACGTGCACTAGGAACAGGCTCCTCCTCTTCCTCTGCCTCTCTACTGTCACCGTCTAGAGGCTCTGGAGTCCTCACCTCACTCCCCGATGGCCTGGTCCCATCTCTGCCTCCGATGCAGAGCCCTCATCTGGGCCTTCCCCAGCCTCCAGGACTGGCCCCTGTTCTTCCTCAGCCTCCTCACTGTCCAATTCCGTTGCCAGCTCCGCAGGCTGCTGCCTAACCACAACATCCACCTTAGTTGCTGGATAAAATTGAAGCTATGCTGGGTGGAGAATTCTGGGAATTGATGTCCACAAGTCTCAAAAGCTGTCAAGTTTGAAGACCTCTGCCTTAGATGATAATCTCATTAGTCTTGCATGCATGATCATCTCCGCTCAAATTAGAAACACGTTCCATCGCTCAAACACGAAACAAGATATATTATCTACAAATAAATAGGTAATGTGTATCTTGGGGAAGGGTGTGCATATCAACTTCCCGTGGGTCTTCGGCTGGCCCCCGACCTTCGTACCTTCCGCCCATGAGCTTAAGACCTGACTGTTTAAACACTCTAGCCAGGACTGATGGGGTCTACTGTTTTAAATTGGTTTTAGTCTGTTTTAATTTGTATTTATTGAGATGGTTTTCTTTTGATGTGAGCTGCCCTGAGTCCTTTGGAGAGAGGGTGGCATATAAATCCAATAAATAAAAATAATGTGTGTATATACACACACATTGTCTGTAAAAGCACTCCAAAGCATTGTACAGGAGTTGGTACAGCAGCTGCATCCTTCGTACATCCTTGAATTGGTAAAGCAGCTGCATCCTTCGTACAATTTAACAAGTGTGGATAATCTCAAAAACACGGACCTCTACATGAATGCCCAGATTTGGTATTCTAACGTGTGAAAAGACTCCGATGGAATGTTTCCTTTAAACCTACATTAGTGGCCAAAATTGTTCAAATGTTTTTGGGAAAGTGTATTTTCTAAAACTAGCTAATAATACCATTTTTGGGGGGTGGGGGGGAGTAGTACCATAAAATTACATATCAATGGAAGGATAGTTTAATCAAGAATGTAATGCAATGACTTATGAAGGATTTGCTATTAGAACAGCAGTTACAGGATAAAGAAGAAAAGTGAAACACATAGAAAAAACGAGATATACAAAAATGATCCCATGTCAGTTAATCCTTCGTTGGGTAACCTTTAACATGAATGAAGCCCTTACAATGTCTTCCCGTGGAGTGAACCAAGTCTTTGAGGTCTGCAGCTGTTGTAATGTGAAACCAAGATTGAATGATGGCTTCTATTAACTGGGTTTTATTGCTGAGTCGTTTCTGACTAACCAGTTTCTTTAGTCAGCTCCATCAATTTTCCATTGGGTGAAGGTCTGGGTTATTCCCAGGCCATTCCAGCAGTGGAATAGGATTATCTTGAAACTCAAAAAAAAAAGTGGTGTTATTAGCCATAAACCTTCAAAATACACTTTTCCCAAAAGGTTTCCACAATTTTGGCCACTACTGTATTGGACTGCAATTCCCCTTATTCCTAAACCAGCATGATAACCTAAGGTCCTCTTCACCAGAGGTTATGAGAGTTGTTCTCAAATTTTAGGAAAGCTCCAACTGGACCTTAAGACATTCATGGTGAATGCTCAGAGTCTTCCTTCTATCCAGTAGCAGCAGACATACAGACTGGAAGAATTCACCGGTATCTTTCTTGCATTTTCCAAGGAGAACTTCCTTCAACTTGGAACGGCCTTCTTACATCCAACACCAGCGCATCACCTGTTCCCACAAGCTGCCACCTAAGATTCTGTGTCGGGGTTGCCCTCTTTCAAGACATTCAAGGGAACGCTCTTCCTCCAGCTCCCTTGGCTGCAGCCCCCGAGAACATGGGATGCCCTTAGTCAGCTTGGGGGAACGGCTGTCCCTCAACAGCCAAGCAAAAAAAGGCCCCACTTTGGACAGGTGTGGGTTCCCAACGTTCTCAACTTCCTGGAAGGGAAAGAGCAATGAGCAAAGGTTCTTCCAGGGAGCAGGCAATTTTTTGTTATGGTGGTGGTCCATCCTCAGCCTGCAGAGTTGGCAGTGGAGTTGGACAGCAGTGAGGCTGAGGAAGAACAGGGGCCAGTCCTGGAGGCTGGGGAAGGCCCGGATGAGGGCTCTGTGTCAGAGGCAGAGATGGGGCCAGGGCCATCGGGGAGTGATGTGCGGACTTCAGAGCCTCCAGAAGCTGACAGTAGAGAGGCAGAGGAAGAGGAGGAGCCTGTTCCTAGTGCACGTATGAGAAGAGCTGCCAGAAGGCAGGAGCAGATAAAGCAGAGAGGACAACTCGGCAGTAGGGCCAAGAGATGTTTGGCCCTTCCCATAAGGCTTAAAAGACCAGCAACAGCTCTTGGGCTCTTTGCTGGAAAACAATGTTGAGAGAATTGCTTCTTGTTTCAACGTATTCATTTCTTGTCGCCGTCTTCTGCTTCTGAACATTTGCCAAGAAAAGCCTTTGGCAGTTTGCCTAATTATCCCAAGGTCAGGTGATAAACCGAGGAACGGTGTTTTGAAGAATTTGCTTTCGTTTAGTTTGGACTCCGCTGAGAATGAGTTCATTCTCAGTTGTTCTAATAAAGTCTGTTTGTTTTCAAACTGTGTATTTAATACTAACTACCTGGGCTTGGGTCACAACAGTGGTTTATGTACAATCCTGAACAATCCTGAACTTTGGCCAGCTTTGATAAAAGAGATCGTTCTTTCAGAACAAGCAGCTCCTTAGCTGCTCCTGTCACCTTGGCGTCTCTCGACCTGTGAATTAAGAACTAGCGCCAAGTCTACTGCAATTATTCTATCGCTTCTCCGTTTGATCTGGGAGAACGAGTTTTTCTAAAAGGTGTTTCAAAGTTAGGAGAATTCTGGGTAGGCCACGGACTTTGTGCAACAGGGTCAAGGGGTGTGTGTGTGTGTGTGTGTGTGTGTGTGTGTGTGTGTGTGTGTGTCTAAAGGTCCTGTCTTCCTTGCCCATCTTCATTACAGAATCCTTTCTGTAGAGTCCTTGGTGTTCTCGGAGCTTGGTGCTTTTCTTGCTGAAGGTTCATTTCCCAAACTACCCTGTTTCCCCCAAAATAAGACATCCCCTGATAATAAGACCAATTGGGCTTTTGAGCGCATGGCAATAAGGCCAAGCACTTATTTCAGGGTTCAAAAAAATATAAGACAGGGTCTTATATTCAAGGAAACACGGTAGATAAGAAAATCACCAAGCTCGGAAAGTCCTCCAAGGATCTTCATGAACTACAAATCTTCTCCTGTCTGGGTACAATCCTTTCTCCAATAGTTTGGCTCTACACACTTCCTTCAAAAGGTCTTCCAGGCGGTGGCTTTCTCCGTAGTAATCCTAGAGTCACCACTAAGGGGAGATCCTGCCATTGTGGTATTATGGGATAATCTCTTTGTTTTCCTGGGGAAAAAAAAAACTATTAAGAAATTAACCCCCTAGGTTCTCTGCCCATAAATTGAGTGAAGAATTGCTTCAGTTCTGATCGTGAATCACTCTTGCAGATGGTACAACCCAGAGATGGTATTCAGCAGGTTCAGAACGGTTCGCCCGAATTGGTAGCAGAAATCACCCATACGCCTGTCTGCCCACCTGCCCATCCTATTTAGGCACATTTTTGAGACCGGGCACATGCCCAGAAGACATGCATGAACCAGGCACACACACACACATGAAGTGGATGCGTGCGCGGTGAACCAGTAGTAACATAGCGTGAAACCAGGGGTGGATTCTACTTATCTTTACTACCGGTTCACAACAGGACTGCATGCACGCTCTTCTGGGCATGCGCAGAAGTGTTCTGATGACGGCGTCAGTGGGCAATGTCTCCTGCCAGTTTTACTACCAGTTCTATAGAACCAGTCTGAACTGGGAACAACCCACCACTGCGTGAAACCCACTGTTGATACAATCCCAGTTAACATTTGAAACAAAAGTCTCTTTGCTTCAGCCATTAAGAACATGGCCAGCCTCTCGGGTCTCCAATAAAGAAGAAATGCTGAGGTAGAATTCCATAACAGAGTGTTATGTCTGAGTGGGCAGCTTCCTTTTCTAATATCTCGGTAGCCAAAGGATCCTCAGAACAACCCTTTTAAAATTATAGATCCGTTTGATACAACCAGCCAAGAGTTGGGCAAGAAATCAACACGCCATTTTTAGTACTTACATTTTAACACAGGTAGCAATAGCATGGACAGTGGAGGTAGTCAGCAGCGACTAGTGGAGTCGTTTCCTTCCCAGATATAGGAGGTGTGAAAAATTACTCAGATTTCCCTTGGGTGGGAGGTTGCTAAATTGTCCAAAATGAATCTGTACATGTGTGCAGTGGTGAAATCCAAATTCTTTACTGCCGGTTTTGTGGGCTAGCTTAGTGGGCATGGTGTGGCTTGGTAGGTGTGGCAGGAGAAGGGTACTGCAAAATCTCCATTCCCTCCCCACTCCAGGGGAAGGATACTGCAAAATCCCCATTCCCTCCCCACTCCTGGGGCCACCCAGAGGTGGTATTTGCCAGTTCTCCGAACTACTCAAAATTTCCGCTACCGGGTCTCTGAACTACTCAAAATTTCTGCTACTGGTTCTCCAGAACCTGTCAGATTTCACCCCTGCATGTTTGTGTTTTTTTGCAAGCCACTGCAAGGGGTTCAGAGAGGCTACCTTGGGTATCATACCTTTCTTGGGTGAGACAGCTGAGTCTCCCAGCTGTCATCGGACTGGTGATTCTCTTGATCTGTTGAAGGACAGATGTCCAGGGAGCCAAGAAGGAAAGCAAGCGGAGAGGAAATGGAGGCATCTAGAGGTACAAGGCCACCCAGGTGACTTCAGAAGCATCCATCTTGCCGGAGGGTCCCCCTCTTCTCCTCCTGCCACCATCCCTCCCTGTCCCCCAGTCAATACGTCTTCTCTCTCTCCGATGGGAAAGTTAATAAATTTAGCTCTAGATTAAAAGTATTGATCATTGCATTTGTAAATGATATATAAATTGGGGACTACTTGGGCAACAAGGAAGGCAAGGGCTGGCTCAGGCTGCCATTGAGTGGGTGGGGGGAGACGGAGGCCCCCTTATCTGCATTCCACCCGAGTGTAAGCATTGATTTCCTATTAGTCTCCTTGCACCACCCAATTGCACATCATTCCAGCATCTGCTATTAATGGCCTTTTGATAAATAATCACTTGTAAGTCAATAAATTTTTATTAAAGAGTGGGGTGCTTTGATTTATGAAAATCCGACGGGGTTTGTCTGGAAGAAAAGGGATGTGGAATTGAAGTGGAAGAACCATCCATCCGGCTGCCATCTCTTCTCCCCTGCCCCCCACCCCTTGCACACAAACTCACTCCGCATCCCCTCCTATCATTTGCTCAACTTTTGCTGCCCATCACCTAAAGATCCCAGCTGTGCTTCCTGGGCAAAGTTACAAACTAGCAAAACTTTGCCTCATATTCAAACGCTGAAATCGAGCAAGTGGAGATTGGCAACTGGAGGAAATGTTGAGTGCGGATTTTAAAATTAAGTAATCTGAAATAGGAAGATGCTGATAGAAGAGAATATGTGAAGCTCGGGGTTGAAAGATGAGGGGTCCTCGGTGGTCTCTGAACTTGGAGGCTTTCTTGCAGATGTTTCATCACCAAACTATGGTAACATCATCAGTGCCAGAAGGGAGTGGGGTTTGTGGAGAGGAGGAGGAGGAGGAGGGAGGAGGAGGAGGAGGGGAGGAGGGAGGAGGAGGAGGAGGAGGAGGAGGAGAAGAAGAAGAAGAAGAAGAAGAAGAAGAAGAAGAAGAAGAAGAGAAGAAGAAGAAGAAGAAGGGGAGGGGGAGGAGGAGGAGGAAGGAGGAGGAGGAGAAGAAGAAGAAGAAGAAGAAGAAGAAGGGGGAGGGGGAGGAGGAGGAGGAGGAGGAGGAGGAGGAGGAGGAGGGAGGAGGAGAGGAGAAGGGTGAAGAGAAGAAGAAGGAGGAGGAGGAGGAGGAGAGAAGGAGAAGAAGAAGAAGGAGGAGGAGGAGGAGGGGAGGGGGAGGGAGAGGGTAGGTAGAAGAAGAGGAGGAGGAGGAGAAGAAGAAGAAGAGGAGAGGAGGAGGAGGAGGAAGGAGAGAGGAGGAGGAGGAGGAGGAGGAGAGAAGAAGAAGAAGAAGAAGAAGAAGAAGAAGGGGAGTGGGGGGGAGGGAGGAGGAGAGGAGGAGGAGGAGGAGGAGGAGGGAGGGAGGAGGAGGAGGAGGAGGAGGAGAAGGAGAAGAAGAAGGAGGAGGAGGAGGAGGAGGAAGAAGAAGAAGAAGAAGAAGAAGGAAGAAAGAAGGGAGAGGGGGAGGGGGAGGAGGAGGAGGAGGAGGAGGGAGGAGGAGAGAGGAGGAGGAGGAGAAGGAAGAAGGAGAGAAGAAGGAGGAGGAGGAGGAGAAGGAGAAGAAGAAGAAGGAGGAGGAGGAGGAGGAGGGGAGGGGGAGGGGGAGGGTAGGAAGAAAGAGGAGGAGGAGGAAGAGAAGAAGATGGGATGAGAGTGGAGGAGGAGAGAGGGAGGTGGATGGGGAGGAGGAGG